>VMDR010001875.1:62589-108389 GCA_007922815.1 Macrotus californicus | reverse complement strand
TGTATCCTTTATTTGTTCGTCTAATTTGCGACCAAATTCAACCAAGTCTGTGAGCATCCTGATTACCAGTGTTTTGAACTGTGCATCTGATAGGTTGGCTATCTCTTCGTCGCTTAGTTGTATTTTTTCTGGAGCTTTGATCTGTTCTTTCATTTGGGCCATTTTTGTTGTCTTGGCGCACCTGTTACGTAGTAAGGGGTGGAGCCTTAGGTGTTCACCAGGATGGGGCGGCCACGTCGCTGCGTTGTGACACTGTTTGTGGGGGAGGGGTCCGAGAGGGAACAATGGCGGCCGCTCCGCTCCCTGCCAGTTACCAGTCACTTTCCGCACTACCCACAGTCCAACCGGGCCCCTCTGGTGCTGGCTCTTGTGCCAATCCCCGGTGGGAGGGCTGTGCATGCCCCAGGGCCCTGTGGGTCTCTCCAACGAGCTCTCCTGTGAGGCCGGGAGTTTCTCCCGCTGCCGCCTCCTCAATCCCCACAGGAGTTTTCAATCAGAGGCTTTGAGGCTTCACCTCCCGGCACCGGAACTCTGGGCCGCGGGGTCTGTCCCGCTCCCGAGCCGTTCCTCCCCGTTTATCCTCACGAGGGAGTGGGACGCCCAGGCCGCAGCCGCCACCTCTCCCGGCCAGCCACGCCTTTCCCCGGATCCGCCAGCCACCGCCCCGCCGCTTGAGTCCTCTCCGCCCCTCCTACCGGTCTGGTTGTATGTTTCTTAATTTCTTGGTTGTCGGACTTCCATACGGTTCGATTTTCTGTCAGTTCTGGTGGTTTTTTGTTTTAAAATTTGTTGTTGTCCTTTTGGTTGTGCGAGGAGGCACAGGGTGTCTACCTACGCCTCCATCTTGGCCGGAAGTTAGAGCTTCTTATGATTTTGGATTTTTAACCGCAGGACAATAACAGAAAGCTCTTTCTGTGACTCCAAGTTTGTATTACTTCCTACTAAACACTGTGTCAAGACATTGTGAGAAAGAAACAAAATTTTTGCAAGATCACATTGTTGAATGGAAAGTTCCAGTTAATTTGGGAGAAAAATATGTACTAAACCTCAGAATGACAAAAGGATTATTTTCAAGTGATGTACCCCCAATTCTCAGTTCATAAAACAGGGATATCATTCTGTTTTAAACACAAAACCTTATTTGGGACAAACATTTTCAAAAGGCTTTCAAAAGAAAGGAAGATTTTCTTATCATTCCTAAGTATATCACTAAGTAAATGCAAGTGGATCTCTGCCACAACATTATAAATAAATATCCACTTTATTTATTCTTCATATTTCCTGGGAACCATAGGATCCACACACTAGGAAAACAAATCAGCGGGGCAATGTGACAACAGGAGTCCTGGCATTCAGATTCCTTCTGTGTGCATGGAGCTGAGGAGTATTCCAGGCACAACTGAAGGGCTCCTGCTACTTGAAGAACCAAAGTCATGGCTGGGCTGGATAAAGAAAATGACTGGATGCTAGGGGGAAGGCATGATGGTGGTCAGTCAGTCCCTGCAATAAGCCCCTTTAGCCACTATGCAACAGAACTATTTTATAACCACACCTGTTCAGGGTTTCTGATCGTCCCACCATCCTACTGTGTTAGATGGATGAGAAGCTTGGGGTGTGACCATGGCAGGAGTAGTATGTCAAAGGGGAGGGCCTGTGGATGAAATGACAATCATATTTGTGTCCCTTTCACTCTGGACAAACTTCAGGGACTTCAAGGGGGTGTGCTCTGTGGCTTAATGTAGACAAACAACTAGTAGTGAGATGCATTTTTTCCATTGTTTTTTCCATTTAGAGTTCAAGGGCAATCAGTTTCTCTGTCTCCCTCTGCCATCATCTGACAAAACTCCCAGTGTTTCACCTCCTCCACATATCTACCCACGTAACTGAACATGGCGGGGAAAAGCACATGGCCCCACTGACAGGTCTTCCTTTAAATTCTCAAGTGAGACCTTGGCCATGCAGCAAATTTATTATGTTGTTGGAGGGGGGAGGGGCGGTTGTCAATTTGTTCTGCCACTCTTCTAAACAACGATTTTATTCTGCTCACCTCCATTCATATCTCCAGCACTCTTCATTTTCATTCTTAACCCTGATCTTGCTTCTTGGTTCACCAAAAAAACAGAAGCAATCAAAAGGGGACTTGCACACACTCCCAGCATTTAGTCAACCATTGTACCTGCATCTGCGCCCATACAGTATCTTCTCTCTTGTTGTAATAAGTCGCCCATGCCCTAGCAACAGCCAAAGCTTCCATTTTTGCGCAGAATCTTACCCCCTCTCATCTGCTCAATTGACATAGTTCCTACAGTTGTATCATCTCCCTCCTACTTCATCAATTTTCGCTGCTCTGCCAGATCATCCCACTACCATACAAACATTCTGTTGTACCTATGCCATCAAAAATAAAACCCTCCCTAGAGTCCACGTTCCAGCTCTAGGTACATCTCTCTGCTACAGCAAAACTACCACAAAGACTTGTATGTATTTGTTATTTCCACTCTTCTTCAATTCTTCCTTGAATCCACCCAAATTTGATTTGAATCCACCCCAATTTTACCAAGATTGCTTACGACAAGGTCTCCAATGATCTTCTATTGCCAAAACCAGTGCTCATTTCTAAGTCATCTAACCTAATGCATCAGGAGTATTGGACTTAACTGATCCTTTCCACTTCAAATCCTTTCTTCACTGCATTTCCAGGAAGACTTTAGTAGTCACTCTTGCTCAGTCTCTTCTGACCTCTAAACATTGGAGGGCTTTGCACCTCAGTCTTAGATTTCATATTCTCTCTATGCTCACTCTCCAGGTGATTTCATTGGTAGCCTGGCTTGAAAATATTGTCTATATGCACCAACCCCAACATCTTCCCTTGACACCCAGCTCATATTTCCAACCATGCGCTCAACACTTCTCATGTTAAAATAGAACACCTGTGTTCCCACTCCAACCTGATCCTCCTTCACAGTCCTCAGCAAATGACTTTTCCATTTTCACTGACTGCTAAAGCCAAATCCTTGGAGTCATCTTCTTTCTCTCACACTCACATTCAATCCATCACCAAGTTCTGTTAACCATTTTTTCTTTTTTAAAAAAGATTTTATTTATTTATTTTTAGAGAGAGGGGAAGAGAGGGAGAAAGAGAAGGAGAGAAACATCTATGTGTGGTTGCCCCTCATGTGCCCCACACTGGGCACCTGGCCTGCAACCCAGGCGTGTGCCTGGACTGGGAATCAAACAAGCAACCCTTTGGTTTGCAGGCCGGCACTCAGTCCACTGAGCCATACCAGCCAGGGCTGACCCTTTCGTCTAAATACATTCAGAACGGGACCATTCCTCTGCACATCCTTCCTCCACTATTTTCCTATTATAAGCCATCATCTTCCCTCCTGTGATAGTTGCAATGGCCTCCCTTCTTCAACCCTGTGCCCTGCCCCCTGCAGCCTATTCTCCACATTCAGTCAGAGTGATTTCATTAAACTAGAAGTTAGAGCATCTGGCTCATCTGCCAGAACCCTTCCGATACTTCCTGTCTCACTCACAGGAAGCCTCCAACTTGTTCCAAGACATATAGGGTCCTCTGTGACCGGCCTCACTGCTGTCTACTCTTATCTCCCTCAGTCACTCCATTGTAGATATGCCAGCCCTCTTGCTGTTCCTCAAATGTGTCAAGCCTGCTCATACTCCTTTGAATGTACTGTCTCTTTGCCTGGAAGACTCTTCACATAGCCTCACAGCTCACTCACCCGCTTTCTCCAAATCTCTACTCAAATATTATCTTATCTATATTAAATAGCACTTGCCTCACCATTGTTCTATATCCCCTTTATATGCTTTACTTTTTTTTGTATCCTGAAGCACCCCCTGAGTTGTACTGATTTGTTCATAGAGCATCTCTTTCCCCTCACTGGATTATAAGCACCATGAGAACAGGGACTTGATCTATTTTGTTTATAGGTATACTCTATTACCTAGAGCAATGCTTAGCACATAATCAACATTCAATTGAAGTGTTTGTTGAGTGAATGAATGAATGAGTGAATGAGGCCATTGGCATGAAATATTGAGAAACCCCCTCCATCAAGATGAAAAAGATAAATAAGAGCATTATGCTGTCACGGGTGGATACTTCACCTGTGGCATTTTCCACAGAAAGTCCTGTGACTGTGTAAAATGTGGAGAAAGATCAGTTTTCAAGATGCCACAGTCTCTCTCCCCAACCTCCTCTGTCTGGAACCCAAAGGAAGAATTTAAAGGAGGCAGAGATTTCTATAGTTCTTCATCAAGGCAGCTGAGCCTGAAAAACCCTGCTCTGTTACTATTTGGGAGACCCTAAAGCACCTCCAGCTGGCAGCCTGGGAAGCACCTGTTACATTTATAGCTATAAATAGTCTATGTGTTTACACAGGTCAATAAACAATTCCAATATAATGCTCTAAATGACCAGTTTGAAAAAAGGGGTGGAGTCCATTAACAGGCTCAGTCATTCTAAGAATCTCCAGAGGTGGCTTGGATTCCACAGGGTGGCTTGAGGTCAGAGGTTCTGTGGCTTCTGGGCCCAGAGTCTTAACCCAAAGGGCTACCTTTGCCTCTTTCTGGGAGAGAGGAATCGGGATGATAATTCTGGCTGATGATGATATCTTAAAGGGGCTGTAACCCAACCAAGCCACACCCAGGACTAAATCAACGCAACCACAGGGATGTTAAGGGGAGGTGCACTGCTGATGACAAACTCAAGGGAATGAAGCTAACCTTGCACTCCAGGTACACTGTGACCTCAAAGCACTGGTTCTGTTTGAGAAAGGAAGTCACCAGAAAAACCTGGGACAGGCCCATGCAAGTGACCTTAGTAAGAAAAGATAAAGGATACACTTAAGCCCTCACCGGTGTGGCTCAGTTGATTGGGCACCATCCAGCAAAGTGAAAGGTCACTGGGTCAGTTCCAGGTCAGGACACATGCCTGGGCTGTGGGTTCAGTTGGGGTGCATACTAGAAGCAACTGACCAATGTATCTCTCTCTCTTTCTCCTTCCCTTCTCCTTTCTAAAAATAAACAAAACAAATAAAATCTTTTAAAAAATGCACTTCAACCACATTTATGGTCTCAGAATCTAGTAATAACTAATAAACTCTTCTTATCACTTAGCACATTTAACATATTACAAAGCAAAAAAAAAATTAAAAAAAAAGCCTTTTGTATTTCAGAGCCAGCCAGCCTCCTTCCTCCAGGACTAGCAGCAAATGCATTGCTAAGCAATGTCCACCATACAAGGAACTTTTTCATTCTGTTAAAATCAAACAAATATCTATTTGCTTAATACAGATTTAATCCATTAATGATCTACAAATCTATCTCCAAATTCTCTAAAAAAATTTCTTCTATTTTTTAAAGACTGCCATAGGTACAAGAGGCTGCACAGTATGTTGAATCTAGTCACTCAAGGCAAGACTTTGTCCTTGGACCCTTTCTGAATGTGTTTGCTCTGTGGGGCGCATGCAGTGATGCTCTACCTCCTTCAGAACAGAGATACTCTCTTCCCAAGCTGCCCAAAGTACTTTGGGTGCTGCAGACTCCAAGCTAAGTTCTTTCCCCAGAATTTCTCGAGGCGCCACCTAAGGTTACGCCCCTTCCTGGGGCAGCCCACATTCAGTGACTGGTTGACACCGTGGACAAAGGCCTGACCATGTGTCTCAGTGAGGAACAAATGCGAAAGACAGTCACATCTCCAGAGCTTCTCCTAGACCACCTAAGGCTTCTGAAGTAACTGTTCTTAGCTCAATTCTCCTCTGTCCAGTTCTGCTCCCCTCCCTCCCTCCTTTCCAGGGGTGGTTTTCAGTGCCCCTTTCCCAGGAGCCACACCTGAGAAATCAAGTCACCCTGATTTTTCAGTTTCTAAGCTAACTTTCTAAGAGGACAACATGGGTAAAACGAGGTCCTGTCCCCGACTCAAGTAACTCAGGCTGCAACACCAGAACAACACAAAAAACACACATGCTATAGGAAACCAGGAACAACAAGCAACAGCAGTTGTTCCAGAAGGATCCACAGGGGCAGTGATGCTTGGACTGATTCTTGGCAGATGAGTTCAACTCTGGAAAAAGTGGCAAGTGAAGCCACTCTCCTAGGCAGATGCAATAGCATTTGCCAAGTCAAAAAGGTATGAGAGAGCCTGGCTTGCTTCAAGTTACAGTCTCTCTGTCAGTGTGGCTGAAGCCAGAGGGAGGCAAGAGGGGAGATAGGAAGTGTCAGAACTGAAGCTCAGAGAACAGGATGAGGTCACATTACAAAGGAACAATGAAGAACTTAAAAGCTTGGATTCTGGAGTCAGGCTGCCAGGCTTTGACTTCCAACTCCACATGCTTATCAACTACGTGACTACAGGTGGATTGCACAACGTCTCTAAGCCTCAGTTTCTTCACCTAAAAATACATATAAAACTACAACCTCCCCCATAGATATTATTGTGGAAATTAAATGCAACACTGCACATAAAGTGCTTAGTGCAGAGCTGTGCTCAGCATGGGCATTTCAAAAACTGTTAGCCATTATGGGCTCTCTCTTATAGGTGTTGAGGAATTATTAAATAATCATAAAGAGTTGTGCTTTTAGAAAATAGCTCTAATGAGATGTCTCCTTCCAGGAGAAAGGTTAAAGCTGGAGATAAATTTACATATACATGAGGCTTGAAACCAAGAGCCTGGGGATAAAGCACAGGTGGAGCACAGAGTCGGGGGAAGGCCTGTGGAAGAGGCAGTCTGGGCAGCAGCAGCAGGAAAGTCAGAACAGAAATCAGGCCGGCTCCTAGGGAAGCCAGAGAGGCCTGCAGGGAGGGTTACAGTCCAGTTCTGAATTTAGACCAGGACAGAAGGAACAGTTCCAAGAACTGAGTAAAAGACATTTGAGGTGCTGCCACAAAACATGTGATGTCAACATTCCTAGAAACTGATTCACTCAAAGACTACATCCCCAAAATTCTATATTTATCAAACCCTATTCCTAAAAATGCACCCCTTACTCACTTTCTAAGATACACCTCCCTCCCAAAGAAAAGTATTATCATGGAACTTCTCATACCAGATGAGTATTTAATGGCCAGTGATCATAATAATTTGAAAAAGATATATTTAATTAAGCCCCAGGATAATTTAAAGCAAATACTGACTTCTAGAAAACAAAAATTAAAGTTGAAAGCCAGGCCAGGGATATTGATCAATCAAGTCTCAGAATTTAGAATTTATATATATATATATATATATCATAATGAGACACTACCATTTATCCACCAGAATGGCTGAAATTTAATAAATTAACAAAATCAAATGTTGGCAAGGATATAAAGCACCTAAAATTTTCATATATTGTTGGTAGAGTGTAAAATGTTAAAATCACTTTGGAAAAAATGTTCGGCAGTTTCTTATAAAACCAAGTCTACATACATTCTCTATAAGCTAATCATTTCAATTCTAGATATTCATAACAAGATGAATGAAAACATATGTCTACAGCATGACTTGAAAAAAAGCATTCCTGGCAACTTTTTTACCACTACCCAACAAGAGAAAGCAGCCCAGGTCCAAGAATGAGAGAAGAGATGAACACAGGGTGGAACAGCCATACAGTAGAACCCTACTCTGTACTAAGAAGGAACAAACTATGGATATAGACGACAGTGTGGAAGAACCTCTGAAACATGCTGACAGCAAGCGACCTTCCGCAAGGAGCACAGTGTGTGACATTACTCAGGTGAAGTTCTAGAACAGGCAACGCTAAGCTATGAGGGAAATAGTCAGAACAGAACCCCCTCCTCCTGAGGGAGTAATCGGGGCTATTGACTAGGCAGGGACATGAGGGAGCTTTCTGGGTGATGCCAATGGTATATATCTCGACAGGGGCATGGGTTACACAGATGTATGCATTTGTCAGCTCCACAAACATGTGCTGAAGATGTGTGTGTTTCATTGCAAGTTTTATATTAAAAGAAAAAAACTGTTTTATTCACTCATTATAGGAACACCCAAATATATAAATCAATTTTTTTTAATGCAAACAAATATTGAGTTCTAGTTACTGGTATACATAACAAAGTAACTAGGGGGAAGGGTGCAGATGTCTGCAATTTACTTTGAAGTGTGTCAAAAATAAGATGGATTGATGAATAAATATATGATCAAGCAAGTATCCCAGTATGTTAACAGTGGAACATAGGTGTGGCTTTGCTGGTTCGCTGTAAAAATCTTTCTACTTCGATGTATGTTTTAAAATTTCATTTAAAAATGTTGGAAAAGTAGTTTATTTTAGAAGAGATCAGATCAATTGAAGTTGAAGCAAAGAGGGCTCAGCCTCCCAGCTGCCATCGCCTATTTATCTGGGTGGGCTAGGGGCTGACTAGGAAGTGAGGACCCTGAGGGCCAGCCGGGAGGGTGGTGATGGTGGAATGGCAGAGTGCCGGGAGAATGGGGGTAAAATATGTAAGTACAAGGTTTCTCTTTTTCGCTCAGTCAGATATTTGGCAGACCAAATAAATAAAATCAATTTGCTGAATATTCTTGGTAGACTGTGTGCTTCCTCAGCTTCAAAACTTGGACCTAGTAGACAGTCTACGTGCAACTCAAATAAATAAATTAGCCAGCGGGTCAGCAGGCCGGACTGCAGTGGCGGCCTTTGCCGGGCGATCAGTAAGGGGTCTGCCTATGCTGAGTGGAGGGGGCTGAGGGGCCGTCCCCCTTCCTGCAGCACAGACAGGCCATACCACTGTGAAAATAAACAAACGGTCCGTGGGGCTGCAGGCCTGTTCGGCCAGTGCCTGGGCTAAGCCCCCTGCCCTCTGATCTCACGATGTTTGTGGAGCCTGTGTTGCTGTCTAGCAACAGGGTCTATTTTTCCATCCTGTGGCACAAGTGGACGCAGCTGTCTGTGGCTGATTTATAGGAGGAAGTCACCAGTAGGAGCCCCAGGGGGCTCTCACAGCCCGATGTCTTCATTTCCACTTCCTGGCTCATGGCAGCCATGGGAACTCCAGGGGTGGCACTCAGTAGCTGGCTGGTGCTTGGGGCTTTATTCCCCAGGCAGACAGCCCCAAAGAAGCCCCAGGAGGCAGGTCATTTTCTGTGCACCTGATTGGATTTCCTTCTTGTTTGCCATGCACATTTTCTGTCCTTCTTAGCCCCCAATTCTAGAGATGTTGTTTCTAGGCTTTTTCAAGAGAGGATGTGGAGGGGATGGGGCTCAGGGTAAAAATGGAAACCTTTTTCTTCGGTTTATTAAAGCTATACATACTCGTTTCTGTGTTCTGATCCCAATCAGCCCCCCTGACTTTACCAGAGGGAGACGCAGTACCCTGCCTTCCCGAGAGCGGTGACCACACAGAAAGTACTTTCCGTTCAGTATTCCACGCGGCGCTAGCCATAGCCTGCGGGATGCGGGATAAGTTGTGGCATCTCCAGTTCACCGATGGGGAAGCAGACACCACAGGGTAAGTAATCTTCACAGAGACTCACAGTCTGAAAGACGGCTGTAGAGCTTTCCATCTGACTCCGAGTCAGCCGTGCTGAGAGAGATGACCCACCCTTCAGTCTGGGGGACACTTACTACTTTTCGCCCAGGCCAAGTACTTTGTGCCCATGTTAGAAGCCAGTAGAACAAATTCTTATTGTCAAACCAGCGTGGCGAGGTTTCTCTCCAGCTTAAAGACCCAGTAACCCTGATCTTCACGATGTAGCCCCTGGTAGAAACACTTGTGGAACCAAGGTCCTATTCTCTTACCTACCTGGTGTATTTATTTTCTCAGATATATCTCGGTTTATCAGCATCTTCAGAAAACCAGAATGTGTGTGTGCCTGTGCTTGCGTGTACGGATACACACACACACCAGGATAACTCTGTATAACTCTCTATGAAATGAAATATTACCCACCAACAGGGATGTCTTCTATGTCCTTTCCTACCACATCCCACTCTCAGTGCCAGAGGCCTACGTTCCATCCTGCAGAAACGACGCAGTGTGTCTGAAACACAGGGAACGCCAGCCACAACGAACAAAAGAGGGGAGAGGACATCACTTTTTAAATACTGATAACACTCAAGGCCATTGCAAAGTGTAAAAAGTGAGCCCAAATTGTGAGTCGGGTACAATTTACCTCTATGTCTGCACCCCAACCCCCTCTTTCTGCCCTTAGTCACCCCACCCCCACTGCTACCAGTCAAACCCCAAGGCAAATCCCAGGCCAGCCCTGTCATGACCCTCAAGGGCAAACGCAGCTCTCCAGTGCTTCTTTGAACACCAAAAAAGGAGATGACATGTTTTAATCTTTAATTTTTCTATGTAATTTATAAACTTAACATATATTTTAACTCTAGTCTCCAGCCTGTAAGGCAGATGTCACAACCATTTTATAGATCAAGAACCGGTGGCCTAGAGAAGTGAAGTAAAATGCCCAATGGCGGGCAGTGCCACCATTCACACCCAGGTCTGCCTCTCTCCTACACAGATGTGGGGGCCCCGGCACAACACTGCCTTCCCTGGCGCGGGCCACTGCCATGCTGTACTTCTTCCCAGAGGCTCCCTCCACCCCTCTGTTACATGAGAGAGAGAGAGAGAGAGAGTTAGTTCGGGAGTTCACTGGCAACTGTGGGAGGAGCTAAAAGGACAGGCAGGTGATAAGCATGTCTCTACAACAGACAGAGGCCAGGCAGTGGCTGCTGGGCTGGGGGGGATGGAGCAAAGGAGGAGTCTGTGAGTCAGCACAGCTTTCTCGTGTGATGGCCTGGGATATGGAAGCTCAGCTCTTCACCAACCACAGGCTCATCTCACCAGAAAGCAGCAAATGCCTCCCAACAGGAACGGTGTCACTGACAGCCCAGGCTCTTCATCTGGCCCCCAGATGTGTTTTCTTGGAATCTTCTAATTGAATTAAATTTAAACATTTAAAAATGAGACTTCACATTAAAATTCCAATTTCCAGCTACTCTTTAGAAATCAGAAGATTCAGCAAGACAGCCACTCATGGTCCCAAATGGCTGCATCCAGCTGAAGTGACAGTAGTAGCCGCAGCCAGTGCCCACGTTCTCCAGTTTGCCAAAGTCACCAGCACTCCCTACTGTTTCCCGGTCAGACAGTCCACTTTATTCATTTTCTGGTCCCGGGAGCTTTTGAATTGGCCACCTGTACACATATACCAAGAAGCATATCTTCATTCAACAAGCATTGTGGCCACCGTCACCAGCAAGGCATAAGCTGCTACACGGGATATGAGAGACTCCTTGTGAGGTGTGACATAACTCCTGCTTGCCAGAGAGTATGGTCCAGTGTGTGTGAAGGGAGGGGACATGGGGGGTGGTGAACTCGTCCACCAGAACACAGCTCCACAGAGCCAGGGACCAGTCTGTTTTGTTCCCAGTACCTAGAAAGTACCTGGCATCCAGTTGCCCAATACATATTGTTGAACGGGAGGAAGGAAGGGTCAAAGACAAAGGAAGGAGGGACAGAGGGAGGGAGGCAGGCAGGGAGGCAGGCTGCTTCAGTCCCTGTTAGGACATGAAGCAAGAGATCAGAATTTGACATACGGGGCAGCCGGTGATTAAGGCCTCAGAGAGGAAAGGCCACATGTGCTCTAGAAACACAGAGGAAGAGCATCTCTATGTAGGTGACCAGGGAAGGCCTTTCAGAAGAGAAGAGGTTTGCTGGGTGTTTAGAAACATTACTAACACATAGATACTTCCCCCTCTTTAGTAACCTAGATTGACTTGTTGAGATGGCTTCATTTCAGAAGAGAAGCCCAGGTCTAAACCCCAGACATGCTGCCCTTGTCAGAACAGACTCTGGCCAGAGGGAACACTGGCTCAGACCCCAGGCTGCCGTTCCCATGGGTCACAGGGGCAGCCAGGCCACGAGCCACCACAGTAGCAGTCAGTGCAAAGGAGTCCACCGCAGTCCCATGGCACTTCAGGGAGTGAGAAGCAGGGGGACTGCCTTTATTTCAAAGTGGGGCTGTGCAGACGCTGCCAATTCAGGACAGTGAAGAGCTCTGATCCCAGACTTCTGATTGTTCAGTGGGCAATTTTCCTGGTTCACCTGGAGCCATTCAATAGCGACGCCCCCTAGATACCGCCCCCTCCAGCCTGGCCTGGGGCAGCTTTCTCTCACAAGGCTTCACTCTCTCTCCCCTCCCCACCCTCCGAGGTAAGAGAGTATCAGTCTGTCCAATCTCTGAGATTCTGATTGAACTCCAACAACACACTGGGCTTTCCTGAGGCCTCCTGGTAAGAAGACACTACTTATCTCCATTAACCTCTGACCCAGCTAAGATGAAACAGCTCCCATCTGTGAGCCTGAGTGCCCTCATCCCTGAACCAAAGCTAAATCAAGTGTGGGGGTGGGAGTAGGGACCTGGATCGGCCCCAGACATGCCGCCCCTATCCCTAGGGAACGGCTTCCTCCCCCCTCCTGGGCATATACAGCCCAGAGCCTGTTAATAGATGATGCCTGGGGAACCCCTCCAGGTGGCCTCTGGGTTAAGAACTGCATCTGGAGGAAGCAGTGCCTCCTAGGAAGATGGAAGGGCCATAAACCCTCAAAGACTGTCCATTTGATTTATGTGATAATAATGGGAATGTTCATCTCAAAAGACAAAGCCATTCATCCAGAATTCCAACCTCCTGGGTCCCCACACCTGACTTACAGAGAACAGACACCCCTCACTGGCGACTGCCGTGGGCCAGGCATTTTATACACACAGTCCTATTCAGCCGCACCACAAGCCAGAGAGCCGGGCACTGTTAGGATGCTCAGCTGACGCATAAGGAAACAAACACTCGGAGAGACCAAGAGACCTGCCCAAAGTCACAGCTTGATGACGTTGATGAGCTGCTCACTGGTGTGAGTGGCCAGACTGACTCCAAAGCTGATGCTTTTCATCCCCACCCATCCCCCCAGTCTCTGGAAGGTACCTATTTAGACAAACAATTCAGCTTATCCAGCAGCTACAAATGATACTGCCTTTGGGTTCCTTTATTCAAATCTTAATTTATGGGGCAGCAGAAGAGTAAACACTATATTATATGCCCCTGAGAACTCTGAAAGGTTAGATGCCTACTGTGGCCCGGGCTGTCGTAATCAATGCAATACAAGCTGTGAGTACTGCAGGAGGTGTCGCTGTATCTTTCCCTGGAACGCATGGATTTCAGTTCTAATAAACAGTAATTCTCTTTGAAGATGGTCAGCAGTGGTAATCAGTATGAGTTAAAATTACTTTAAATAAAGAGAACTCAACAGTTGTTTTTTTTTTAATGGTCTGCTGGTCAGTGCAGTTGGCCAGTCAAGGGCCCCACAGTGAAAGCAAGCAGCTGCTTCAGGTGACGGGACAGACACCTGAGACCACAGAAGAAGTCTTTGTAAGAGGTTTGCTGGGTGTTTAGAAACATTACTAACTGAGAGGGTAATTAGACCAATGTTGTGAGGGGTACATAACGAATCCCTCAGGAGCAGACGGTCTTACTTGTTTTTATATTCCTAGTGCCTGATAAATACTATATGCAGAAGGAATGAGCCAATGAATGAACAGATGATTTACAGGCTTTTCTGTACACAGGCATCTCACAGAATGTGCCACGGCTGTGGGTGGTGGGGGCGGAGGTGTTGTACCAACTACACAGCAGATGGCAATCTTAAATGCATTTGTAAGGGACAAAATAACCTTTGAGGACTTTCCTTGTAGTTGTCCAGGTGCATGGATACATGTGCTTCCATGTAGCACAATGTGCCATGAAACCTCTGCTGTTGGGGCACATCCGACGACAAGGAAACGGGGCTTCGTCGGGTGTAAGTGACTAATGAACACTCACAGAGCAGGAAAGCAGTGAGGCCCCAGACCAGGAGGCCGGCCCCTTAGCACACTCCCTTTCCTCTGCCTGGCTCTGAAGGAGCCGCATTTCCTCATGAGAAAGGTGGACACCTGTCTCCAGCTCAGGTAGTGGGGAGGGGAGGGTTAACAGCAAAAGAAAAAAAAAAGACTTTGGGAAGAAAAAAAAACTAAAGCCACTTAAAATGAAAGTGAGGACAATTTGTGCCTAAACTGGAAGTTCCTAACCTTTTTGTTTGGAACATTCCAAGCCAGGAGAGAGAGGGCTAGACAAAACCCTGTCCTGCAGTTCTTCCCAGAGAAGAAACAGACGTAAAAATAAATTCAAGGAGGGAATAATTGCTGTTTGTAACCAAGCATAGTTTGATGTTTTTAAAGAAGTAAGGAATATCAGGAGGGGACTGATGGGGAAGAAAGTTGAAATGACATTGTTTAAAAAGATGTCCATGATTTTCTTTCAATTTCGATTAACCACACTATCTTTAAACTCCTTGTCCCCCCTAATCTAAATTGGCTATAAAATCAAGCTATAAAGTTTGAACTCTTAGTCTTGTACATAAATTAACAAAAGATATTTTATTGTGTGTACTTTACTGCCTGGTGCCTGGTGCACTAACTGCACGATTTGTTTGCAAAGATCTCCAAGGCCCGATGTGAGTGGAGGTTTACTCTGGCCTACAGTTGAGCTCTGCAGAAAATGAAATTCTTCTCGGCTGGGGTGGGATAAAGGGGGTGCCCAGGTGTCGGGGATAGAGTCCCCTAAAAACCCTTCCATGTGCATACAGTTGTCCCAGCCTGGTGTGCTCTCTGAGCCATTTCCTTCACTTGCCGGGTGGAGCACGGACCCATTGAAGAAGGACGCACAGGCACCAGGCCTGCTCACGGAGAGTCAGCTCTCTCACCATCTGCTCTGTGCCTCCCCTGTTGTCAGCACGTTCGCCAGACCCAAAACAGAGACACATGACCTGGCCATGAAAACTGTTCCAGAAAATCTAGGCTGTAGGCTCTCCAGAGCTGTAGCGACCCAGAACTGTGTACATAATTGGGGCCTAATAAATGCTTGCGTTGAAAATCACAGCAGCTTCCCAAAAGGCATTCTGAATTTTCTTCAAGAATTGTATCCGCAGCTAGGCTTACTCTAAATCCTGAATTCTTTCAGGGTCCAGGACTATGCTGGTTTGCTGTGTGCCTTCGCCTTTGTCCAGTTAACTTCAGTACGACACTTCCGTTTTCAGATTAAAACCAAATTTAAAACCCAGACCTGACATCTCTCACTTAAATCCTGGGAACTTTAAGATATAGTTAAAGATGTTAAGCTAAAAACTCAACAACTACTAGCCTACTGTTGATTGCAAGTCTTACCAGTAACACACGCAGTCAACTAACACACATTTTGTATGTTATGTGCACTCTATACTGTGCTTTTACAATAAAGTAAGCTAGAGATGAGAAAGAAACTTGTAAGAGAAAATACATTTACTGTATTTATTGAAAAAAGTCCGCATATAAGTGGTCCCACACATTTCAAACCTGTGTTGCTCAAGGGTCAGCTGTAAGTAGTTTGATAAATAAAGTGCTACTCCAAACAGATCACAACAGTAGAACGCTCCCAATGAAGGATTAACTGTTGGTTTGTTTAGATAAGAAATACATCTAGTCGAAATCGAGCTGCAATTATAGGACTTCAAAGCAAAATAATTTGGCTCGGCGATGTTGGTTCTAATCTCACATCAAAAGCAGTGTCGGCTTATGAAAAGAAAACAACTCTTTCCAACCACTAGGAAGCATGGGAAAACAAGGATAATATTTCTTGAAAACTTCAGAGAAATAGTGTCACATTGTGAAACACACACACATTTCATATTTTTTTTTAATGTAAACTGCCTAGAACAGTTTACTTCAGAAAATAAGAACAGGTGTAAAACCCAAAGGGGAACATCCACTTAGAGGAAAACATATTAATAAGAGAAATGACCAGAGGTGAGATCTGTCCTGGACACTTGGAGATGGGGATACAGAAGAGAAACAGAAGTGAAGAAGGGTAGAAACCTAAAATTATCCCATCCCATCCCTTCCTCTGGCCTCCAGAGTGGAACAGTACTTCTCAGACTTTATGAGAAATCTGTTAAGTGCTGATTCTGGTTCAGGACGTATGGGGCAGGACCTGCAAGACTGCATGGCTAACGAGCTTCTAGACAACACTGATGCTGCTGGTCTGTGGACCACATTTTGAGCACTGAGGATGTAGAACTTTTGACCTCAGAATCCCACACATCCATCACTCCTTGCCAAAAGCCAGAAGCCTAACAAGATAAAATGTGGCACAGTGTGTAGCCCTGAAGGGGGTAAGGGGTGTTTTCATGTGCTAAATGACCTCCCTTAGAGCCAACACAACAATATGAAGCAAAACAAAACCAGAATTTCAATGGCAAAGATCAGCTCATTAGGAACATATCATTAGAGAGGTTCAGATAAAAGGCAACTGAAGCAGAGCGAAGAGTGTCCTGGGGCTTTTCCCTGAAGCTTTTGATTTCCCTGGAAAGTTTGGGGAAGAGTCACAGAGGGAGGGCAGTGGAACCAGTTGGTGGCCAAAGTCATTATCAGCTCTGACTCTGAAAGATTGAAAAATTGATGGGAGTTTGCACAACAAACAACTGACTTGGGGATGGGCTCAGCACACTTAGTGAAGCCTTGGGAATGAAGTAAGGAATTAATAGGGTTATTGTAGAGCTAAAAGCAACGTGTTAACATCCTGGTCCTTAATCTTTTACCACAGCTTCCTCATCTGCATAATAAAAAGATGACAGCACATCTCTCCCCAGAGTAAGTATGAAAATTAAAATGGGTTGTATTAAAGGAGTTGAAACAGTTCCTAACCCATTGCAAGCACTATTTAAGTTGTTATTATTATTAGCCTTACAATCCATTGGTTGGGGGTATCCAGGAATCTAGTTTTAACACACTAGTGTCATCAGCTATAAAAATGTATGGGGCCTCACTAGGAAAGTTATTCATTCATTCAATATATTAATTTAAAATTGGTAATAATCACTCAGCAAGTAGATCCTACTTTTCAGGGATAGACATTTATGGGAAGGAGGGGAAAGCTAGTCATATCTGATTCCTCACTTAAAGAAAAGTAATAAAATTTTTTAAAAATATCTACAAAGGGCCTAGAAGAATTAAAGAAAAATAGATGATTTTGCAACCTCCAATGGAGACTATTACTTTTATTCTTAGAACAATAAAGAGGCCCTGGCTGGTGTGGCTCAGTGGATTGAATGCTGACCTTCGAACCAAAGGGTAGATTTGATTCCCAGTCAGGACACATGCCTGGGTTTTGAGCCAGGTCTCCAGTAGGAGGCGTGCAAGAGGCAACCACACCTTGAAGTTTCTCTTCCTCTCTTTCTCCCTCCTTTCCCCTCTCTAAAAATAAATAATTAAAATCTTTTAAAAAACAATAAACAGAAACGGTCATTAAAAAACAATATTTTGTTGTTGATGCAATTGTTAAAATAGCAACAAACAATCAGTATTTTTCATAAAAATCTTCAGCTGAAGCCCACACTAGGCAATGCTAAGTCAAAACCAAGCATGGCTTTGCCATGGAATGATAATGTTCAATTTTTCAAGAGAGAAACTTACATTAATTAACCAGCACCGTTTTACTATAAAACATTCTCACAGGCATTTGCCTTGGTTGTTCTAACTCTGAGCATCAAATTTCAGAAGAGTCATTGATCAAAATAATGCATTCTTGCCTCTAGGAGAACTCATTTCCAGTGAGGAGTAAGATCAGGAAAGTGAATATGTCATAAAAGACAACTGGGCTGGGGCTGGGAAACTGGAGACCCACTAGGCAGGAGTCTGGTCTGGTTGGATCACCACGGTGGCAAGAGTACCGAGATAAGTGAATGAATGAGCGAGCCTCGCTATGTAAATCTGACCACTGCCTTTCACTTCTCTCATTGGCCAAATAGGGAGCTAGACCAAAAATAACACTTCTCCATGAATAATCACTAACATCCTTCCACCATTAACATTCTAGGATTCTATGATTGCCATTCTGTGTGGAAGAAACTTCACTGGATACATCTTCGTGAAGCCTAAATAATTAGCTCACTCTAGAGTGGCTTACAGTAGTAGTCCCTATTACAAATCATTCTCCGACAGATACGAGGTATTCAGGTCCATTGTTAGGCTGGACAAATGGGAGCCTCCTGTCTACTAAGCATCTACGCTAACTTACACTTGGCTGACTTTTTGAACAGGCCTGGACTTCTGAAAACCTTGAGCATCTTTTTCTCCAGGCCAAAAGCCAAGGTCTAATCCAAGCAATTTCCCAAAGGGTGCTCCCCTGCTGAGCAGCCTAAGACAGCACCCCAAATAGTCATGGAATCTCCCCAAGCACACACTGCTCCTGCATCTCTGACGGGTCATGTCCCATGTCACAAACACCTGCTCTCTTCCCCATCTCCTGGGCAGCACTTATCCCAAGAGGAATTTTGTAACTTTGTCCTTCTTTAATTACACTAGATTCCAGGTCTCTGGGCCCATAGTTTATGTCTCCTGCCGCTTATGGTCATCTTGCCAGCATCTCGCACAGACCCCTAATAAATATTGACTAAATGGGTGAATGATGAAAGTGGACACCTTGACCAGGAAAAAATGGAAAATTCCTAGAACATCCAAAGATTCCTTCAAATTCCTTCAATACCAGGAACAAAGCCTTGTGGATTTTGTATAGAGCACTCATACAAGAAAGGCAGTTTCTAAATCCATTAGTATCCTTATGTTACCAAATTGAAATCGAATCCCAAATGTTGTGTACCATGTACCATCCCAGTGTAACAGCATAAGCCTGTGCCCCAGATCCTTTTGGCTGTGGGTTCAGGCCTCGGCTTCCCCAACTACTCTGTGACCTTGAAGAGATTACTAACTCCTGTAAGCCTCAGTCTTCCCGTCTGTGAAATACCACTTATTCAATGGGTTGCTGCAAAGATGAAATGAGAAAACATATAGAGTGCTTAGCAAAGTCTGGGGCATACGGTGTTTAGAAAGTGTTAGCCCTTCTTAAATATCATCTATTGTGCCCTGAAATAGACTATAGCATGCCCATGGGAAACACTCGAAAATAATGATTCACAAATATTTTCAATCCTATAGACCATTTCCCCACTACTACCTTATCCTACCTGGATCCTGTTATTTTGGTTTTGATAACCCTGAATTCACACTAGGAGCATCTTGGATGAAATACCATAAATAAATCATTAGCTTACACCAGTCATAGAAACCAAGAAATTGTAAAAGGGGGTCTAAGTCTCCAGCCAGGGGCCATCTGAGCTTTCCAGTCTCTAAGCACTGCAGAACAGAGCAAGGTGATCTGATTGGGAGGTCAGGAGGGCACTTACCTTTACTTTGACTTTCTAGCAGGCCCCAGGACCGCAGATACCTCCCTCCTGATAACACACCTCCCAGCACTCCTTTTCCTTGTTTCTGGGAAAATGTGACAGTTCAAACCAGATTCAGACTTTATCAACTAGAACACAACAAGTTTGATAGTGGCAAGATTAGTAAACTTCAAAAGGTTAGGAGAATTTGATAAGCCAAGGACAGAGGTGGGAATATTTATTTAAAAGCTTACAGTGCCTGAAATATTCCATCTGACACCCCCCACCCCATTCCCCACCTTCTTTCCCCTTGACCTTTCTGTGACCCTCTTTTAGCTCCTACAGCTTCTGGCCTTGGGTCAGCTGCATTCCCAATCATAATACCACTTTTTTGTGTAGTTAAGGTTCCAGAGACACATCCCTCTCTTCAGGGTCTCTTGAGGGTTTAAAAAAAGGAGATCAACATTTACATTAGTAAATACACTCAGCTGTGGGGAGGGTTTAA
Organism: Macrotus californicus; assembly: GCA_007922815.1. Classification (NCBI taxonomy): domain Eukaryota; kingdom Metazoa; phylum Chordata; class Mammalia; order Chiroptera; family Phyllostomidae; genus Macrotus; species Macrotus californicus. The sequence continues at coordinate 88,638 of VMDR010001875.1, read as the reverse complement.
TCTTCTTTATAACCGCCCCTGCAGCTGTGCTGTCTGCTTCCCACCTCCCCCCCCACTCCGCCCACCAGCCCCCACTGGCCCTCTGCCTTCCTGGAAATAGCTTTCCCCAAAGAGCCACGGGACACATGATTCCACCCTGCTAAATATAGTTAAACGGAGCTCATGGATGGGCCATAACAGACAGGATAACTTCAGTGGTGTTCAATAATCCAGGAAGAGAGAGCAAGGAGGGACAAAGGAGTCCTCATGGAGATAAAAACACAAAATGATCCTGTCTGCTGGGGGTGGGGCATGCAAAGTGAGGTGCCAGGTTTAGGGGGAAGGGGGAAGGTTCTTTGGTGGGGGCTATGAGAAGGGGAAATAGTCTTTCCTGACACTCCTCCCTAAAACAATCACACTGACCTCCTACAGCATCCCCTATCCCCCGCCTTTTTTTTTTTTTTTAAGATTTTGTGGTAAATGGAGGATGAATCAGCCCAAAAGTCCTGGGCAGCAATTCAGGTCCAACTGGGACCCCTTCACAAGCAGAAAGAAGAAAACAAGAACAAGAGAGAGAAATGGTTTATTTAAGAAAGGGCAGGGGGAAAGTTTCTTAAAAACACAATCTGAAAGTCACTACGAGGTCTGCTTTAAATTTGCTTTTGGAAAAAAGGAAACCTAGTGCTATAAAAGCAAATTGTCTTTTACAAATCTTCGAGCTGACCCCTCCCAACATCCAGAATAGAATTTCACGTTATTACCGTTCCAAACTCTATGCACTTGCTCACTTTCAGTTCTCACATCGTGACCTGCACTTTTCTGTTATTGTAACGAGCTCTGGTTTAACAGCATAACTCCTAAGAAGTAACAAGATGAAATAACAATTGAAAAAAGATTAAAGCACAGTGGGAAGATAGTGAGACAGGTGAGCAACAAAAAGATGGATAAATAAGTAGTGGCATATCCATGTGATGTAAATTATAGTAGTTAAAATACTATGGACTCCCTGTTTGAACATGGGTAAATCCCTAAAACATAGAGTTGAACCAAATAAGCAAAGATGGGAATCGTACAGTCTAATGCTATTTATAGAAAGGTTAAAAACATGCAAAACTAGACTATATACTATTTATAGATAAGTGCAGATGTTTACGAATTCCTATGTAAAGTATAAAACATGCAAAAAATGACGAATGCCAAATTCAGAGTAGCGATTATTTCCTCAGGGGCTGAAGACAGGGGAAGGAACAGGGCATTTCTACTGTACCTGTTTAATTTATTTTAAAAGTGACATAAAACAGATACAGCAAAAAATGAAGCTACAGTGAGTAACAGTGTTCATCACTGTTCTTTCACATTTTACCGCGTGCTTGAAACAGTTTATCATAATAATGTTAAGAATCTCAGACAACTGTCCTCCTATAGGAGTGAGTGTACAACTTTGGACACCCACTGGCTTCCATCACAGGGCTCCCACACTTCCTGGAATATCTGGAAGGGTCCAAGAGATGCTATCTCCAGCCTCACACAGTCCTAACCAGCCTTCAGTGAGGAGCGTCCAGCAGAGACCTTTGTTCAGGCTCCTGTGCAAACATTTTACCCGGAGGCTTCACAAAAATCCTGCAGCAGTTATCTCGGTCTTCCCTTAGGAACTTTCGGGAGGAAATGGAATTTAACAAGCCTCTTTCAGACTAAACATGGACACTTGCAAGCCTCTAGTCTTTAATTGTCAATTCCACCCCTGGGAGAGGTGATACCTGGTTCTGCCCCCAGCTCCCCGCTAGCCAGCTATGTCGTGTTGGCCAAGACCTTTGATCTCTCCAGGCCTCAGTTACCTCATCTGGGCCTAAAAGACCTCAAAAGTCTGAACTGTAAGACTCACTGATTCTAATCTGAAAAATTAGAAGGTAGAGCAAATGTGGATAGGCAGCAAACACTACCTCCCAACCATAATTTGTTCTGGGAGTACTGGTAGCCCTGTGCCCCGCCCTAGCCCCCAAACACTCACCCTGTCTCCTCAAAAGGCTTGTATAGCTCAAATTCCCACAACAGACGCCCCCTCCGTATTAAAATGTAAATGATACCTGAGGCCATACTCACACTCTGCCCTCAGCAACATACCTGTGCTCTTAATTCACACACAACCACTTCTAACAGAGATAAGAACATTTAAGTGATTTGCTTAAGATAACACAGTTCTTGAGGCCAAATCTTTAAAATTGCAAGTTTAGATCTTTTCCATAACAAAGCGATTGCCACAGATTAGCCTGGACAGAAACAGAATCCCCCCAAAAGAGCAAGAGTAAGAGGACAGGGAAGAAGATTAAGAAAGGGAGGGTCCTGGACCTGTGTCTACAGCCCAAGAGAAGAGGAAAGAAGAGTGAAAGATACTGAAAAATCCTTTGTCTTATTTTGTCATTTTGCATAAAGTTAGTGCCCTTCACAGCCTTCTGGGTTTTAATGTATTGCAAAGATTGACATGGGGCTGAAAACAAGCTACCAAGGTGGGCAAGACTGCACTACATACAAACTATGTTCCTCTCCAAACCTTCCTACCCCAGGCAAGCTGGAATGGAACTGTGCAAGCCAAGATAGACAGACGATTTGTGTCAATCAACGTGTGCAGTCCTTGACTCCGTAAGCAATCAGCACATTACAGTGGTGATGAAAATGAGAATGACAGAGGTGGTGAGAACTGAATCAAGAAATGATCCCCAGGATTGCATAGAAAACTGTCACATGCAACCTGACAGGCGCACCACTGGGCTTTCCTTATTTATGATATTTTCAACAATTCAAACTGTTTGACCAGGATCTATCCAATCGCTTTCTCCTGCCCAAAGCATGAGGTTCAAAGGGGTTTGCTGAGCAAGCATCATACTCCTTGTCACTTCTCTAAAGGGATTTTTCTCACGAATCCATAAGAAAAACAACAGTGAGTAAACAGAGGGGCATTCTCCAAGGTTCATCCCACTGGTTCACCAGCCTTCCCTGTAAGTACCACTTGCCCGCTGGGCACAGTGGTTCCTGTGACCACATTGAACAGGGATTCAGAAGATGAGCGAAGATATTTCCACATATTAGGCAAATTAAATGGGCATTTTAAGTCAGAAAATAGAGTTCACATAGTCCTTTCATCTTATGTTAGGGAGCTCATGTTTTTATACTGCAAATGCCCTCTTACAAGGCCTTCACCTTTTACCTGCCCAGGATTGTCCCTTACAAAAATGAGTTGTCTTAAATAGACTCCTTACAAAATCTTGCAAACCACAAGGCATTTTTTCAGTTTTACTTCAAAGTGCTGGGTGGGAGCGAGCACAAAAGCATTAAAGCAGCCTCCATCCATGCTTGTTTGGGGTGCTTATAGATGTCAGTGTGAAATCGATAAAAAAAGAAACAAAAGAAATTTAACCCAGATTCAGTCATTCGTTCCTGAATATACTTAAAAATAAACCAAAAGATCTGTAAAAATAACTTTTAAAAGAAATACAGTAAGTGGCCTGTCACATTTTGGAGATCAGAAATCTACACCTACATGACAATGAAGCACCAGCCACTCAATGTTCACCAAAACGGTGCCTGTGGCCGCCGTGGCCGGTGGTTCCCGTGACTGCACTGAACAGGAACTCAGAAGTGCTATTTTTCAAACAACTTAGAAGTGAGAATGATGAGCTCAGGAAAGCTGTTAGGTCACTCAAGTAAAAGTCATGGAAAAAAAATACATATAAAGAGATTGAGTAAAGTTGTTTCGGAAAACTGAGAATGAAAAAAGTAATATTTCTATATTATTTTAGATGTGTTATTTTAAATATAGATGAGTACCTATGTTAATACATTAACATCGATCAACATGTGCCTAGCTCATCTGTATTCACAAAAGCATATAAAGAATTTTCAAATTGGCTAAATACTCTTTTTGGCCCTTGTCTTTTCTTCACGCGTTCAAGTATAGCATAGTGACATAGGTGTGTAGCAGTTAGGTGTGTTGGAACTTCACTTAAAAAGCAAAACCAAGTCATTCACAGCCTTTGAGGGGAAGAAAACAAAAGATGGAGGGGGCCTGAGTGCAAGCTGGAGACGCCTTAAAGCGATGGCCCATTTGCTGGGGCTTTTGTGTGAGATCAGCACAGCCTGGGACCTCGAGCTATCCTGGTTTGGAGAATTCCCACCCCCGCCTCCGGGCCTCCCCTGTGGGATTTATTGTACAGGAAGGTCTTGTTCCACCAGTCCTGAAGGTGGCTGGCTCTGAATTAAATCGCCTTTCTCCCAAGTCGGGCCAGCAATAACCAGCAGAGAATGATGAGGCCCATGGAGAACATTTTGTTGTGCTGTTTATTTGCTTCTAACATCCCTGGAGGCCTAAACAGGGGATACCTACTGACCATCATAAACTGAGAAGCCAAAAGGAGGAAAAAATAGCCTCTCAAGATTCTGACTCTCCCTGTCACAGTAAAGACTCAATTCCATGCAGAAGCACAGAACTGGAGCAAAAAGAAATCCTAGAAATTGTCTGGGAAACCCTTTTGGTTCAAAGTAGAAAAACCGGACAATATCTCTTTACACATTCTGTTGGTGTTCACAGTAAAGTGTTCCCTTTAGGTCTCCAGAAGTTTATCAGACATTTTCACCAGGCTACGAAGAACCAAAGCTCTTATTCCTCCTGCTGTTAAAATGAAATTAAGTGCAAAGCTCTTAATACATGGTAAATCTTTTCAAGTAAAAGATCTAACTAGCTAGCTTTAATTTCAGGAAAAGGTAAGTACATTTTCACACGTTACTGGCCTCACCATCTCTATGTGAGATGTCTGCAGGCTCCTCTACGACACCATGTCATTTGGTCACCGTTAGAGGTCAATACAATTGAAAATCCACTTCTGGGTACTAAGAAGCCTACTACATCATCTAGGAGAGGAGAGCTGTCAGCACTGAGAACATCACCGTGAGACACTTGGATCCCCTACAATCAAGTGAATGGTGTGTTATCCTCAAGCCCAAATTTTCTCCCTTTTAGGTCTGTTATTTTTTAACCCACCAATATGTTAATAGATCTTAAATAACATTCTGCATGAGATTATAAAACTTAAAGAATGTCTAGGTTTGCTATTTTAAGTCAGTAATTAGTGTAGGTGCGTGTGAAATCACATTTGTGTGTGTGTAATACTAAAAGCTAGAAATTTCTGTGTTATCAGAACCTCTTCAGGCCAGCTCTTGACTAACAACGGGCCGCAGAAAGTGAGGCCAGACTGGCGAGCCAAACCTCTTGAAGACGGGAACGGCAAGGCAACAAAGAATGAATGAGCCCATACATAACCACCTTTCCCTTCAGCATGATATTCAAACTTGGGTAAATAGTGTAGATCAAATTCTGACCCTAAGCATTTTTAAGCAACATTCAGAGCAATAGATGCATGTATAAACCTGGAAGCACTGATTTTTAATGAAACAGAAGCTGGTTAAGATGACAGGCACACAAAGGTGAGGAAACTATCTTGAGACTTCTCTCAAAGGGTTGTAAGAACAGGAGACATGAATCAAGAGGGGTGCCTAGAAAAGAACAGGTTGAGGAAAGAAGGGTAAAGAAGATTAATTCAGTCAGTGAAAGAAATTAAAGTTTGGGGAAAGAACAGTGTATCTAAGGAATGATTCTAAATGGTTTAGAATCCAGAGTCCCAGACATTAAACAACTAACATATCCATGGAAATCAGTTTTGACTTGAACTCATGAGTTTTTTCTGAAATGTATCCAAGAAAATGTTTTCCCGTCAATGACGAGGGACTCCATCTATGAACAAAGAAGGGGAGAGGGACATATAAATCATAAGCTCTACCACTATGACATGTCTCCACGTGACCTTGTGAAGCTTTGGCTCTTGCCCTGGAAATCCTCACGCTGCAGAAAAGTGGATTGTTCACTGTAGATGTCTGGCTGGTGAATGACATGCTGATGTGGCTCCAGCTCCGTTCTCATTCATTGGGAAAAGGAACAGCAAAGAACAGAAAGTGGACCAATGAGCTTCCGCTTTAGGCCCTAAAGAAAGTGTGATCAAGAGCCTTCTCATCCTTCCCTTCCGTGCTGGTCAAATCAAACAAGCTGCATTGTTACCTTGGTTCTGTTAGAAAAAAGGAATATACCTGCTTCTTCCAGCGTGTCCTGTGCGTCACAAGGTCAGTTCCAGCTTACAGGACCAAGTTGTCCCACGAAGCGCTAAAAAGTTTTGTTACGTTTTTTTGTCTCATGTTTTTCCCTTTTGGAGTCAAATAAGTATTTTTCATTGTTTGATCGAGAAAGGGAGATATGATGCCCCCAAGTTAGAAAAATATAATTTTTGTCATATTTTTCTTATTACTTGATGTATTATTTAATGGTCATTTGTTAATGCCTTACATCTTTTCATAGTTCAACGTCTGCCTCAAGTCATCATCTCAGCTCACGACTTGGGATAGGAATTAAAATGAAATGCATAGGCTTGAAAGCCAGGTAAATCTCTGTTCAAATCTACATCCTACCACTCATTATCTATATGACTTCTGGGTACTATTATGAACCTCATAATGAAGCTGGTTTAACCACGGTAGCAGCTGAGCCACTAGGAGATTCAGTCACTTGCCCAACGTCCCACAGCTGGAAGTGACGGAGCCCATATCCACACCCAAGCGGTTGGATCCGATCGCACACTCCGCTGTGACACTGCTCTAGTTGTTAAACACGTTTGTCTTCTCACCACAAAGGAAGTGCTATAGTTATCCCCATTCTATAGAGATAGAATGGGCGCTCACACCTGGCCTTGGTCCAAGAAGCTTGGCTGGAGGCCGCTTGTGCTGGGCACACCCTGCTCTAGCTTATTTAAGGAGCATTTTACAAGTCTCAGCTTGTCAGTGGCGGGCAAAAAGCTGCTAAGAAGGAAAACAGGTAAAATGAGAAATCAGACTTGTACCCACGTGTCTCCACAGTGACAGGCTGTAGTCCGTCATCAGGACCACATGTCACTAATCATACTCCATCTCCAAGGGCCCAGACTTGGTCTTTGAGGGGAGTGGGCGGGGCGATAAAGGCTCCTGCTAAGATAAGGAGGGAAGCTTGGTAGCAGTAGCTATGAAATGGAAAAATAATCAGCCTCAATTTGACCAGAGCCAGGAGGCAGAATGGTCATTACCATTTCATCAACAAGCATTTTAAGGCACTTTGTGCCAAGACCCATGGTGGGCCCAGGAGACAAGGACACACATGTCACAGCCCCCTCCAAGCATTTGGAATGTCTCCCCTGGGTCCTCAGAGGGATGTGTTTTTAAACACACGCACACACATGAGAGGACACCAGTTCTTTAAACAGAAGCAGGAGAGTGGTGGAGGTACAACATCTCTGGGGGCCGCTCTGCTGGCCATACCAACCCCCTCCTCCACACACACACACACACACACTCTCTCTCTCTCTCTCTCTCTCCAGCTGACGCAGAAGGCAGAACCACCCCCAGCTCTGACGAAATTTCCCCGCGGAATTCTCTCTTGGCAAGAGTTTACCAGTTGCCTTTTCTCCTGAGGCCTGGGGCAGGGATGGATAGGCAGAGGAGGAAGGTGGCTGTCAGGAAAGCAGACGCTCAGAGGTACAGTTTCAGGACCTGAGTGATGCAAAAGTTTCCCTCCGGGGCCTCAGGCTCAGGTTACGCAAGAACAGCACAGCTGCTCCAAATCACGAGTCCTTTCCTCCGTCTACACCCAGCCTGGGCACACCCCCCCAATTACAGCGACCCAGAAAGAGGGCTGAGTGTGCTTTTGTTTTTGTGATATGGATGTTGTGGGGGAAGTGAGAAGAGAAAGGCCGAGCAAAAAGCCATCCCCAGGGAGGTTGTCAAATAATTTTGCTCAAGACTCGCTTCCCCCACCAAGGATTTTTGTGCAGGGAAAATTTATTTCTATACTTGAGAAATCTGGGGACCATGAGCCTCAAAGAAGGCCCTGATGCAAGGACCGATGTATAAACAGCACAAATCACTGGGTAGAAATGTCCTGGGGAAGAGGTAGGACAAAAGGCACCAAAGCTGCTGGCTTGTGGGTACCTACGCCGTTACGCACTGATGCTAACTTCAGGCCCAGCAGCTAGCTGTGCTGCACAGCACAGAACCTAAAGTTCACCCAGTTTGGTACATCCCAGATGAATCTTCTGAAGTGGTGAGAAATCGTCCCCTTTTTCTAACGACAGCAGACATTGTCCCCCAAATGCGTAACCCCAAAATGGCCAGAAACCCTCTATAAAAACTGCTCCCATTTTAATTAATACAGAACCCCATTTCAAGACAATCCCCCTGTTGCAGAATCCCACATAGGTCTGTCCACCCGTTCGGGCATAGGCCTGCCATTCAAGCAGCCCACTCAGTGATAATCTGCTAAGGGAGAGGCATTATGCTACAGTCGGTGGCTACACTTCAACTAGGTATCGCAATCACTTGGGGAGTTTAGAACACAAATGCCCACACATACCCCAGGCCCTGGGGTGGGCAGGCCTCTTTCTAAGAGCACGGTCTAAGAATTTGTATTTTTAAGAGTTTCCCAGGTTGAAAGCAACAGCTGAGACCTAATTCAAAGAATCTTTGTGGCCCCTCTTCATACTCCTTGGTGCCTGTTTTTCAAGCATCCAATAGCTCAAAGGATCTAAAGGATCTAAAAGTGATTCACAGTGGGACTGAAGGAACAATACGGCTTACACGTAGGTTTCTACATTTTAAATGGACTCTGCCCTACAGGAAGGAAATGACTCTCTAAGAGGGGGAACTCAGATCCAGTTTTAGGGTACACGGAGATTGTTTTGGAGAACACAGATATAGTATATACACACGCAAGTTTTAACTCAATGATCCCAATTTCAAATATTTTGTTCCAAAGTCCCCATAAGCATCCACATACTAGGAGCCGGGGGTCCTGGAAATACAGAAAGTATGTTCACCATGCCCATCAGAGGCCCCCTGTCTTCCTGACACCTCATTGAGCTTATGTTGCATTCCCCACAAACATCTGATACTTTTTTGTTTAGACTTGTTCTCCTATTTTTGATTGGAACAACAAAAAGCCCAGATGAGCTGGTTAATTAGGTGGAGATTTGATTTAGAATTAGAATGAAGAACTCATTTTCCTATAGAAATAATTAGTATTATCATGAGGATACGTTTGACTGTATTAATGGTCAATTGAGATTCTAACTGCTGTTTTGCAGCATTCTATGAGAAATGTATTTGCAGTTCCCAACTACCAGTTTACAAATAATCTTTCAGAACAAAAGACGTTTGTAAATTGGCTATTGTTTCCATGAGGCAAAGCGATTTAAAAAGTATAAAATACAAGTGTTCAGATCCGAGTAGCAACTGCTTTGGAAGAAAATTGCAAGGTGGAGATTTTTTTTTTTTAATCTGCAATTTAAATACAAAGCTTCTGGCCTCCTTGCTCTTCCAGATAGTCACATTTGGTTGTAAGAATTTCTCTCTCCTCTTCTACACTTGACTCAACAGTTTAAGAGCTCGTTAAGTTTGTTTTTGTTGGGTAAGTCAGCACCGGGAAGGTTATTCTGTTAAACAGTAACACTTCACAGAAAAGCAGGGCTGAGTGACGTGGGTAGGAACCTCCTTCATGACACGTGTGATGAACGTTCCTCCGTGGACACACAGTGGGCTCACTGACCAAGTGGCACCCCTTCTTTCAGTTTTCAGAGCTCCCCTCACGGGACTGTCGGCGTAACGGGGAACCTGTTCAGCAGAGTTTCTGAAAGTGCCCCGCCACTGCCTGCCAAATCTGTTCTTTGTCAGCAACACATTTGCTCCTGACTTTTGCTTGGAACCCTGTTTTCTATTGTTGCCTGTGACGGAGCCTAGACCTTGCCAGGAACACTCCTTGATTCATGGCACTTGGCTGGAAGTAAGAATAAAACCCAAATGAGTGTGGGCCATACTCTGAGCTTGGAATAAACACTGGATTCGTAATAGTTGCATGTTTACTAAGGTTTTCATTAAAAGATCACATTCTTTCATATATTTAGCTTGTGAGAGGCCAATTTTTTCCCTCAAAACAGAGTGCCGTAGTTAGACATGGATGTTTGTGTGACAGGTCGGTGCCCCTAACCCCCTCATTGTTCAAGGGTCATCTATATGTGCTCTCATGTGAAAGAGGTGTTACTTCTGATTGTGTAGACAGAACCATCACACTCATAATTTAATGGGCTTGTTTTATGGAGCAAGATGAAGTATTCCTGATTTGAATTAAGAAACACACTGAAGCAGGGCAATTGTGGCTTGAGTCACAGCCTTGGGATCCCGGTGGGCCCCAGCTGTCAATGGCAAAGGCTGTACTCTCATGCCCGGCCTTTGGTAGCACAAAGGTAAACATGAAGAATCCTTCCCCACCAGCTACCACTGGGCTCCTTTTCCTTCTAATAACAGAAAGCCATTCAGAGGGACTTTTGCTAAGCCAGGCTTCGGTTAAGTTTAATATACTAGCTCCTCCCTACCCAGGTAATTATATAACTTTGGGCAAGGCACTTAACTTTCTGAGCCTTGGTTTCCTCTTCCGTAAAAATGGCCACAATACTAATATTTTCCATAATAAGACTTCTATGAGAGTTTAATGAGATTGTGCTTGTAAGGTAAAATGACCACAATGAAGGAAGGGAGTACGGCATGGCGCTGGCTGTCAGGTGATACTATTGGCCTTAGGCACAGAATAAACTTAGTCTCCTACCTTATTCTACTTGCCCAAGCAACAGCTTTTAGTTTCTCCCCCCATATCCTCAATGCTAACAAAATATGCACTGAAGTGCTCCATCATTTTTTATAGTCATTAGGCTTACTATTCTATTTCTTTTATGTTCTGAGTAGACACACACACACTGCAGAACAAGACCCAAAACAGGTGAACAGAATACTGCTTGAACTGATGACTGTCTTAGCTAATGGTTTTCTTCTGGCTAATTCATTTCTTCTGGGGACTCGCTGCCAGAAGACGTGAAAGCAAGAAAAGGGGCCGGGTGGGAAGAAGGGGTGGGAAAGGGAGGAACATGAGGAGAGGGAGCAAAGCATGGAGAGAGGAAGAGCGGACCTAAGGCAGTTCCTCAGCTGGGCTCAAGGAGGTTCTCAGAACAAACCATGCAGAGACTTAAATCTTACAGCTGGAAAACTCCGCAGTCACATTTCAGTGCCTTTGTCTTCGAGCAGGACTATATCTAACTCTAACCCTTCTCAGCCAGGGGATGGTTGGTCTCAGACCTTAAGGATCCCTGGGAGGCATCAAACTTCACTCCAACCTGGCTGTTTCAGGTCTCAACTTCGATGTGCAATGGCATGACTTCATTTCAAATTTCCACGGACCATGGTAGGGGAAGGAGACAGAGGAAAATAAGAAATCTGGTTGCTTTGGTTTGACAGGAAATATACAGACCATGAGCCACTGGCTCATGGAAAACTGCAAAAAGAGAGAACATGCCTTAAAGAATGGGTGTCTTCCCAGAGAAGGCCCCAGAAGATGGAAAGGTAATTATCAAAAAGGGGAAAGTAGCCCTACCTATAAGAAAGAGGTTGTGAGAGATCCGTAGATTCCCCTTACTAACTCAAACCTTTTCTATCCATTGCACCAGCAAAAATGAAGACAAATCTTTGATTTCCTCTGTGTGATTTTGTCCCTGGCAGGCTGTGAAAACAGCAGCACTGAGAATCTCTGAAGTTTCAGTGAGAGCAGGTGACAAATCTGTGAGTGGCCCCATGTGGCTCTGTGACTTGAAAGTAGGAAACTTAACTACATGGGAAGAGCAGTCAATTGAGATGATCAAGTCTGCCAAAGCCCTTGCTGCTGGCTCTACCCATGTCACAGTCCCAACCCACATGTTGTCAGAACTTCTGTGGGAAATGCGTTACTGACCCCTCTCCATCCACATCAGTCAGGTCAGAAGACACTGGCTTTGGTCCAAAGATAAACAACTCTCTGACTTATTTACACTCTGAAAACATCTGTCTGACAAGACATCTTTGAAAACATTGCCAAATTTTCCATATTGCTTTATTTACCCACTGCCATAACCCACTGAGCACTCACCCTCAAGATTATATTCACATTTCTCATGAGACCTCTGAAAGAACAGATCTGTTGCAGACTATGAAGAATTAAGTTAGATTTATTCTTAAGTAAGAAACACATCTCCTGGAAGACCAACTGGCATGACCTTTTAGAGTTGACCATTTCTATATCCCGTAGCTCAGCACTCCACTCCTAGATATACACCCAAGAGAAACACACATTTACCAAACACACATTTACCAAAGCAGTCTGCTCTTAGCATTGAGAGGTGGAATACTACAAAATGGGAAATAACCGAATACCTATCAAAAGTAGGATAAATAAATAAATAGTAATGTGTCAATGTAAGGTAATATTATACAGCAGAAAAAATAAACTACAGCTAAATTCAATAACACAGAAAATTTTTAGTATCATAATGTTTAAGGAAGAAGGCATATCCCAAAAGTCTTCATACAGTATGGTGCTCTTTATATAAAGTTTAAAAATGAATAAAACTAAATAATACATAAACTGGAAAAAAATCAAGTGAATAGAAGACACAATAAGGAAAAGTAATTGAGTTGATGAAAGTTTTGATTATGCTCTAGTTCTCCCAAGGGTAAGGGTTTCTTGGGAACACATGGTATAAATTAAGGTTTAAAAGGGTCATGCATACACAAATGATTATAATATGTAAAATAAGTAATAAGCAAGCGGTTACTCCACATATACTCACTGAGCCTTTATGTTGAATATAAATCTAACAAGAATATTTTTGTACAGTAGAAAAGAAGGGCAAAACCTGTGTAGGTGGCTTCCTTACTATTTCTCTCCCTGGCATGCTCAGGATTCATTCTTCACAATAAAATCAAGCTACCATTCAGAATACATCATACAGAGGGGGGGAAAAAAGCCCCAATAGTGCATGATCTCTTATCCAGCTACAATTTTTTGGTCAATGACAATTTTTTCAGTCTCTAACACAGGAATGTGAAAAATTGGTCCCTCTTTACCATTATGTGCATTTTCTTGGTCTTGGGCAATGTTAAAGCAAATTTAACAGAACCCAATTATCACTCAGTAAACTCAAGTCTTCTTACTTTTTGCAGCAAATAAAATTAGCTTCTGTATCTCCCTTCTGAGCCACTATGGCTACCCAAGATCCCAGGAGGTCTGCTTGTGGTTGGCCTAGTTAGCAAAACCCAGCAGTGAGAACAGGGTGAACTAACCCAGAAGGGAGCAAGGTGGTGGCTGTGAAGTTTCTGCTCTAAGGAAGGCCTGTTCAGAGCTGCCCATCAGAGCCTCCCTTTCTGCTCATCTCCATCCCAGAGGTTACTCAATTCATGAATACTCTTGTGGTTGAATGGGGGAAATTGATTATGGAGAAATATTTGTTTCATTAAGCATTCTCAAATCACTCAAAGAAAACTAAAATTATCATTACTAAAATAAGTGCCTGATTTAGGACTGTTTAGTCTGTTGCCTGCTGTGTGAAAATTGACCAACTGAACTGACTCTATTTCTTGTACCATTTTAATGACAATAATAGAAATTCTTGCACTCTCCCCCTCTACACTGAATATAATTAGTCTTTGCCATTTAGGAACCAACTTGCACTGCAGAAACTTGATATCACCTCTCAGTTAATCCCCATGTGAATAATATAAGCACCATTAGCAATCCATGTGACCAGTGGCAATATTTGCTATTTTGGAGCAAAGAAACCTTGTTGAAAATGAGCTTTCTCAAAGTCTGTGATTAATAAGAAATAGGCACAAATCCAGGTTTCCTAATCCTAAGAATTCTTTCTCTGCCTCCATGTCATCAGCAAAACAAGGACATTCCCACATGTTACTTACTCATCAAGATGTTATGAGCATAATGAGCTACTGGGGCTGTGAAGTTCTTGGATAAAAGCCACAATAATGCAGTGACAACTGCCACCTAAATTCCACCTGCAAATTCAGATGACACATTTGTAACCTCACTGTGAACTATCTAAGTCCTTGTCATGTATTATGCATAGAATACATTTCCAGTCACTTCTCTGAAGAAGCCAAATGGAGCAAATGAGACTATATTCTTAGCTCTGAGAGATGAAAGTTACCAGTCTTCCTGAGATCTCTTGTAAGGGATCCATTCACAGTCACAGCCGCCTCTACTTTGAATAACCAGATAAGTCTGAGGCACCTCTGGGTATTTCCCACTATCCCTATTCCAGGAGAGGAGGTGGAGAACTGTACAAATGGCTCCTCTGGACCACATGACATAACTAAAAAGAGAAGAGACAGAGACTGAGATTTCCAACAAGATCCCTAACAGTGAATGCCAAACAAGGGACTTCACCAGAACAGAAGCAGCCTCAGAAACTGGCTACATTCAGAACTTGCAGGTGAGCTGTCTTAACTTTGCCTGGGCCTTGCGTAAACCCAAGGATGAGACCGTGCCAAGGCAGCAGTGCCCTGGGCCCAAAGGGTGAGACAATGGCACAGTTGTGTCAGGGTGAGAGGGCTTGACACAGGCGTCGTGTGTGATCATCCTGGGGCCTCTTCACCCCCACTGGGGATGGAAAGGAGGAGGGCAGGTCGGTCCTCCCTGTTTCAGCATTTCTTCCTTCCATTCCAGGTTCCCCACAGTCTCTCCTTATCCCACAAGACTCCCTTCCCCCTCAAAGGACAACCTGCTCACACACCATATAGAACCTCATCTTTGCTTAGCCAAAACCACTACCTCTGCTCAAAGGAAAAAAGGGCAGGGAGACATTCGATTTTGCACCGGGGGCCATTTTTATTTGTTCTGCCCTCCATAAGTCATTATTTCTTGCCAGAAGGAGAATTAGTGTACCTCCCCTTTGGACATGAGAGATCGCTAAGCTACAGGACCACAAATGGAGTTCTCTGTTTCGGTGTCCTATTCCAAAGTGGCCCCTAAGAAACAAGCTGTGCTCAGGTATGCTGTGTCATACTCCCCACCCCCACCCCGAGTGCTGGAGGGTGCCAAGGTCAGTTTCAGGTGAAACCAGTAAGAGCTGTCCTCAGGCTTATCTTCCCTAAAATCTGGCAGTTGAAGAGAAGATAATGCACTGGTATCTTCTGCCTTCTGAAAGTAAAAGATTGATGGATTGGAGTTTTGAGTATTCACCACCCACCAAGCAGACTTTCCAAAAGCTCCATAAGCAAGCCACAGTGGAATGTGGCTGGGAAGGACCAAATGAATCAAGGCTAGCAGGAACCTGCTGGAGTAATGGACTGACAGGTTTTCTAGAAACACATCAGGCTGGCACCACCAATACAATCGCCAGGACCGAAAACCACTGCAGCACTGACTACATTTTCTGAGACTAGATGTCTGAGAGCTGACTTTGTTTTGATCCTTCCTGAGTTGCCTCAAACTTACCACAGTTTTTATGGCTCCATTTGAACATCAATCAGTCACACTGGATGCTAGTCACAACTCAGCCTGCGTTCTGAAGCGCCGAGTGCCTGATGCTGCGGTGCAGATGAAACGGGGGCCTGAGACCCACTCTCTTCGCTCTTCTCAGAGTGCAGAGAAAATCGGGGTCTCACTCTCGTTTGGTGACTCCCGTAAGCAATTCTGTATTTCCCCTTAAGCCCTAGATGTCATATTGGATATTAAGTAGAACTGCTTCTGAAATTTGAACATCTATTCCTTAAGTCTCCATTTGAATCAAGCTTTTGATTATGGGTTAGATACCCCCAAGTTGGGTCTGTTGGCCCTCAGATCATCACATGAGATTATACCTTGACACATTAACTACCCGCCCCCCCAGCCCAAGTTACTGGGGCATTTACCCAGCCTTAGAGAGTTGAAGGGCATTTCACCCTAAGTTAGGAAGGCAATGGTATACAATTTGAAAGGGAGTAGGCAGCATTTCCTCCGTACACATTAAGACATTAAGAAACATCCAGAGAAATGGATTATTTTACAAATATACAGTCTCCCCGTCTGGCACGACACAGACAAGGGGAAATGTGGCTTACTTATTTCTGCCCCCTTTAAATCCTTTATTTCCTCTCCTGAAAATACCCAGTGGCATACCAGCTGTGACCCGGTGTCTGATGTGTATGTGTATATTTCAATTTCATGTTGATGGTATTAAGAATCGAAGCATCCCTAAACCCACCTCACAGGAAGCTAGCCCACAGCTGCTAATATTAGATTACATTCTAATTATTCATTCTATATCCCTCTTCACAGCATTATTCCAAGACCAACAAATCAGGGCTTCTCACTGAACGCTAATGCTACCATTTGTCGGTTCTCCAGAGCTGCATTTGTCGGTCTTCTGGACAGAGAGACCAATCACAGGGCAAAACGAAAATCTCTGTCCCATATCACATTAGCATGTCTTTTCCTGTTTGGGTCACAAAAAGACACTTCCCAGTTGTCCCACACGAGTAGCCCCTCCACAATATGCATGAAGCCCAAACTACCCACTTTATGCAAACTAGTAAAAGTGGGCTTTCCTTTCCTAAAAAAAAAAATTAAAAGCAGACAAGTAGACCCCTTCTGTCCTTCTTCTTTGTGAAAGCGGCAGCTATTGTAACCTTACCCCATGTCCTAGAATCCGTGGCCAGCCTATCCACATCAGGACCAAACAGGACACTTCCCCCGGAAATGAGAGGCTGAGGTTTAAGATGCAGGGAGATGCCTCTACAGAAAGGCCACGAAGCACCAAATGACCCAGGGAAATAGCAACACCCCACCCTCCTTCTCAGAGAGGGGAAGCTCCTGAAGGGAGAGCAGCCGCCCGGCCTGGTGTGGGAGCCACCAGGGAGACTTAAGCAGGAAAATCTGGAGGAATTATGGGAAAGAAGGATGGCTAAATTGCCAGAGAAAATGTTTATTTGAGCATTTTAAAAAATGCCTGCCATCAGAGCATCACCAGTTTGGGGATGGGGCCTGATGATAGACTATTAAATTATTGGTTTTGCTACCTGTAATGTAAACACTCTGGCCTACCAGTGAAGACACCTGGTATATATTTTATGTCTGTGAGGTTGAGCTCTGAATCAACTCTCACACTTCATTCAATTAGGTACTCAGTAAGTACCTGTTGACCTTCTAAGCACTTTTAAACATTATTTCAAATAATTAACAAACAACCCCAGAACCTGTTGTGATGGTTAATTTGTGATGGCCATGAAGCACCCGATTAGTTGTTTCTGGGTATGTCTGTGAGGGTGTTTCTGGATGAGATTGGCATTTGAATCGGTGGACCCAGCAGAGACCTCCCCTGTGTGGATGGGCATCATGCAGTCTGTGGAAGGCCTGATAGCACCAGAAGTGGGGAAGGAGGAATTTGCCAATTCTTGTCTCACCAATTGAGCTGGGTCATCGGATTCACACCGTCAGTTCCCCTGGTCCTCAGGCCTCCCAGACTCCTCATGAATTATACCACCGACTTTCCTAGGTCTCCAGGGTCATGGGGTTTCTCAGGCTCCTTGTTTAGGTAACCCTGTACGTTCTATTTCTCTGGAGGACCCTGACTAACACACTGTTACAAAGGAAGCTGTGGCTCAGAGCAATCAATGAACTTGCCCACACTCAGAGCGAGTAAGTGGCAGAGGCAGGGTTTAAGCCAGGCCTACGTGACTCTGAAACCCGTCCACGCTCTCTTCAAGACACCAACAAATATCCACAACAGTAAGGTGTGCTGAGTTCACTGGAATTTAAAATAAAAAAAATAATAGTAAGGCAAGCCAAATGTTAAGATTTAAATAAGATGTAAAGGTTACCCCTTTCAGTAAAATGGAAAGTCAGACACAGAAGTACTAGCTGTTAAAACACATATCATTAAGCATTCTTGCCTTAGCTCTCAAAAAGTCAACAATCCAGAAATTAAAGTGCAACTACTGTTAATTCCAGAATTTAACATAGAAGACAATAGAATAAGATTCTAAATGTTTTAAATCCTGGCTAGGTTGGGACTCCGGAGACCTGGGTTCGACGACGCCTAGATCAGTTACAAAGTAACTATGTATCCCTAAGCTAGTTGCTTGACTATCCTGGCCTCAATTCTTGCCTACAAAAGGAAGGAATGTGGCTCTACAGGGTGTCTAAGTTCCCATCTGGATCTAAGGCTGTGATGTCTCAGAACTGACAGTAACTCATCTCCTAACGCCCTGGAGAAGCATGACACATTTTGCAGATGAAAAGCAGAGACTCGGCAGTTAGGTGCCTTACTCACATTCTCCCATATTTCCAGACCCTCCTTCTTCCCCATCCTGTCTTGGGATAACTTGCAGTGGGACAGAAGTGGACCAGAATGCCTCTCTCCACCCTCCCTAGTGCAGACCACCATATATTACTATCTACTGTCCTGAGGCTTCCTAGCGAAGCCTCCATGTCCCTAAATCACCCCATGCTGGTGATCGTCCCATGATGTGGGGGGCTGTGATTTAGTTCCCACCCATCTGTGTGGACCTGATTTAATAGTAAACCCACCTAGTCAGCTGGGCCCCCAAAAAGGGTCTGCTGTTGAGGGCCAGCACTTCCCCTGCCTGTTTACCAACACCTCAACACAGCCCCACAGTCTCCCTTCTGGCCCCTTGCCTCCCACTCATTCCTGTCCACCGGGCACAAAACCAAACCACGCTGTTCTTCTGTACAAAGATGTCCTTGAGTGAAAATTCAACACACAAGCTTACCATGTTACACGAGGGCTATTAAACCGTTTAAGCCAGCCTTCTGCTAAATCACTTCGGTTTGGCTCTCTCTCTCTCCACATCACACACTCACACCTCCCTGCCAATCTGAAGAAACCTAGTTTTCCCTTCATCCAGATTTTCAGCAGTGTGCATATTAAGAGCCCTTTACCCCTTGTTTATTTCTTCTTTCACCGCCTCCAGGTATTTTATTCCTAAGTACCTTGTTTTTCTATTCCACAGCTCTTATTTGCTAGTTATGTTCATTCCCTCTTCTGCCTTTATTTTTTTTTCCCCCCTCTGGCAAAACAACACACACACACACACACACACACACACACACACACACACACATGCCTTTCTCTTTTTTTTTTAAGTGTTCTGAAAAGTGCTACATTTTTTTCCTCTTTATCTACATTACACATTATGAATCCTGGAGACAAAGGACTCCTTCTGCCCGCTTGGGATTTACCAAGAATATTTATTAAGCACCCACTTGTACACCTGCATGTATTAGGTGCTCTGTGCATGCCTTCTCATTAAATCCTCACAACCACATTATGACATAGCTCTTCCCCTAAAACAGCGCTTCTCCAACTTTGAAGTTCATATAAATCACAAGGTGATCTTGTTAACATACAGATTCTCATTCAATGGCTTCAGATGAGGCCTGAGAATCTGCATTTCTTGCAAGCTCCCAGGTGATGCTAAAGATGCACACCCATGTGCCACATTTGTGGGTGTGGCCTGTGTTGGGACAGTGGCAGTACTTGTGTGTGATTAAGAGGTCGATGTGAAAATCCTGCCTCTCGCGGGCATTTTGGTTCCCAGTGTCAAGCATCACCCTCTTCCCACCATTCTCTCTTAAAATGAAAACATTCCTTGAAATATCAAAAGTTCACCAGGGACAGTGAATTGGTGACAATTTCAAAATGTTCAGCCAGAGAGCAATGAAAGCACAGAGAGAGAGAATGACCAAAAAGGGAAGGGAAGCAGAAGGCAACAGTTGAAGGTAAAAGTGACCCGGTAAGAGGATCACACAATGGGACACTTCTCCCAGGAAGATGTGAGGCCCCCTTACTGGAGGGGACAAGCACAGAGACACAGGCCCTGCCATCAGGGAACGCACTGGCTCTGCTCTCAAGGAACATTCACTGAGCACCTACTGAAGTGTGCGTGTGCCGAGGACCCTCTCCATACATACATCTTGTTAAATGCTCACGACCACCTTTGGAAGTAGCTCCCACCCTCAGTTTTACAGACAAACAGAAGTGAGGCTCAGAGGAACTGGTTAACTTTTCCCAATACAGTTATCAATCTGCATGAGTAGGATTCAATCCACTATTCCTACCATAAGCTCACGTCTCTATCAATAATATTATCACACAAGCTATCAATACACTGGGGGGAAAAATAGAGGAACCCACTAGAGTTCCAGAGATTGAGAGGAGATTCTGGCTTTGATGAAGTTTAAAAAAAATCATATGTGACTCAGAAGAGAATGAATCTCTTTGTGCTCTACTCATCATGGCTTTAGATGCGAAGGGAGAATCTTCCTGAAGACAAGGTGCAGGAGAGTCTGTACAGGTATGTAGTGAAAGCCTTCTTTGGCATTGTTACTGGGTGCCCCTGTGATCTCTTTCACTAGGTTGGAGTCCTTGAGAGCAGGGAATGCCCATCTCTGAGACCAGCCTGTCCCTGCAGGAGAAACAGTGCTCAGCCTGTGTTTGATTATATCCCTTCCTGCTCCAGGCCACCTGTCCCCTGTGACCTGTGTACCATAAATCACCCCAAGCCTGATCACATCAGTTTCCCCGTTTTGGGGTCCATCTTCTCTATTTTCTAATAAACTCCTGGTTATTCCATTAAAATTTTTATATCAATTCTCTAGTCATATTTTCTTTTCCTTTCTTCTCTTTCCCCTTTCATTCACCAACACTTTCTTCAGGCAGCCATCTTTGCCCCTTGCCTTCACAGCTGAAGTGCTCACTCACTGTTTTTAAGTCTTGCGATCTGGCTTCAGTCCCCATTCCTCTCCTAAGACGGTTTCCCTCCTTGGTCACCAGATGCCTTCTCTCTCTGCTGGCTTCATCTCATGCCTGATCTTTCTCGATTTTGCCCTGCTATCTAATACTGATGCTCATCTGCTTCATCCTGAAAAGCTTCCGCTGACTTTCAAAACATACTACTGCCTCATCTCATTGCAGCCTTTCTGGTCTTTCCTTCACTTCCTTGAAGATTCTTTCTCTTCCTCTCACCACTGAATGTGGATGGCCTCTGATTTTCATCATTGATCCGTTTCTGATTCCCCACACACTCCCCCTTTGATGAGTTCTTCCTGCTGTGGCTTCAGTTATCACATTTTTGGGCAGATACTTCTTGGCCCTGGACTCACATTTCCATCTGGCAGCTGGATGTTTCTACTTACTATTTTATAAGTAGCGATATGTTCTCAAACCAACAAAGTCTTTTTCCTGATTTTACAATTCCTATTTATGATATCATGATATCAAAGAGTTTCCATGGTAGCCAACACATCACAATTTTTGCCCAATACTTATCACAGTGAGTGCATGTACAGAGGGACAGGGGATGGGGGAGTGACATGAGGTTTTATTGCTACCACCAGTAAAATATTACTTGTTAACCATTTAAAAACATATAAACTTGGCAGGTCCTAAAGCAATTCCGTTTAATCATCATCCCAGGTGACAAAGGCATATGCAATGCTTCTCAAACTATAAGTGCATTGGAAGTACTTGGATATCTTGTTAAAATGTAGATTCTGAACCAGTAGTTCTGCAAGAAGAGTGGACAGGCTGAGATTTCACATCTCTAACAAGTTCCTAGATTGTAACTACAATGCTGGTCTATACTTTGAGTAGCAAGGAGTCTTAAACATGCTTGAAAATCACTCAATATTTTCAGTGTGTTAATTCAGATACACCCTGAGGTTTATACACCAATTGGCAGGTGCAGAAATTTAAAGTAGGATTCAAAAAGATCAGAATTTGTGAAATGGGTCTGCAAATGGGACTTTATCTCTACTAAATAGCCATGTAGTTCTTTACCTTTTGTAATTCTGGAAGCTCAAAGCAATTCGGCGGCAGAAAGTGAATGTAGTATCCAATTACCCATGGTACGTGAGTTTGCACACCTACACATCCTTAACCATATCAGAAAGCCTTGGTTTTTCCCTCTGTAGTTTCAAGTTGATTGTGTTCATATGTCTTGTCTCATCAGTAAAGAAGTTGAGTCTTGTGAGTCTCTGGGATCCAATAAGTTGGGTGTCTAAGAGCTTCTCAATACCCCAAAGACCTTGATCTAAGAAAGTGGCTCAAAAAATTTCATCTTTCCAATAAACTTCCATCACCTAGCCATCTGTCTGCAGAAAAATAAACTAAGTTTCCATGTCCTGCATCAATCAATTTCTTCCCAATCTCTCATACTCTGGCAAGAGTTAAGAGCAGAGATGAGAAGAACATTCACAACTCTGATCATTCCCTCCATCACATCGTACAAAGAACGCACTCAGCACAGCCTTTCCCAACAAATGATGCAATGGAAAGGGCACCCACTCACCTTCTCATATGATTTCCACAAAATGTCAATGTCTTCTTTTCCCTCACACTGCAGGTGCCTTGTATGTGACCACTGGACTCAGCTTTTCCAGAATAACATGCTCTAAATCTTTTAGTGGTGAGAGGTTAGAATCTTCTGGTTCATGCTGATTAATTTTATAAAGGCATTTTTACCAAATAGTTCTAACGCACACTATATCCTGTTGCTCAGAAGGCCATATTTTAGAAGCCCTAAATATTGCTTTTTATTGGGTTGCTATGTACTCTTCTACCTCATAGCCTGGAAGTTTAGGAAGAAATGGCGCTCTCCTCTTGTGGAACATCTTTTCCTAAAAACTCCACCATGGATCAGAGCCATTACCTACCCACAGAACTGGTAGATTTGACCCACTTCCTCACCTAGTTGATGAAAGGCACCATTCTCTCTTATTCTGGTAACCACACTGCATGTTTCTTCAGAGGGCTACCTGTCTTGAATTCTTGGTTCTTGTAGCCCTTGTCAGTTCATGAAATGAGACAGGCCAAGTCAATAAAAGTAATAACCTACAATCGGAGAGAATAACAAGGTGGGACTCGCTTTTCACTGGTTTGCTGAGCTGGTAAGATATAAGTTGGGAGCAGCTGGTTGGCACCCACAGAGAGAGCCTATCTGAGAGCAGAGCCTACAGGGAAGGAAGAAGCGTAGTATCAGACTTAGACCACACCATGTGAATGCCTGGTCACAAATAGCAACATATGCTTTTGTTGTTGTTGTTGAAGTTCATTTGAACTGGGTTCCTGTTAGTTAGAGCCAAGTGTCCTGGCTCACGTAGGACTTAGGAATTGATAATGATAATAACAGCTAACCCCTACACAGTACATACCATTGTAAATTCTTTCTATATATTAACTCATTCAGTCTTCACCACCATCCTGTGCAGCAAGTGTTGTGATTATCAACATCATCTTCATTTTATAAATGAGGAAACTGAGAGAAAGCTGCCTTCCAGCCACCTAGCTAGCAAGTGATGGAATCAGGACTGAAACGTAAGCAGTCCACCTCCAGAGTCAGTGGAATCAGAGCTGCCCGAGGCGTGGTCCACAGCCTGGTTCCAGCCTATGAATTACTGACTCTCTGCAAGGAAACCTGAAAGCATTGTACGTGCCTAGAAGCTGTCATGGCAAGCTGACATTGCAGCAGCATTTTTTTTTAATTTATGAAAGTATTGGTCCAGGATGAATTGGAAATTTAAAAAAAAATCTTATCCTTCACCACAGAATTTAAGGAACGTTATTTAGCTTGGAGCATAAGCACAGTGATTTAGGTATAAATCACAATGCTCTTTCTTCAAATGTTCTTAAATTTCTATGAATAATGTTGGCATCACTTGGCAATAGCAAAATATATTACATCTTGATTCAATTCCAATGTTTCGAAATAGAATTCTTTGAGGTATTTTTAGTTCTCATGACTCTGGATTAGAATAGGATCCTGCGTTCTCAGTGGACTTTTTAAGATGCTAATACTACACAGCACTAAGGATCTTGGCAATGGTTTGTTCCCAGTGAACCTTGCCCGAAGCAGACAGAGCAAAAGCAAAGGGACTCACAGTCCCAGCCAAAGGAGAAATCACAGAAGGTAAGGTTAGGAAATGAGTGATATCAGAGAGTTGGAAGAGGCACTCCAGATGAAAGAGAAAGCTATAACAAAGCTCAGAAGCAAGCTGTAACCCTGCAGAGCTTTCCTGTACATCCTGCTTTGAAAATATACATCTAGCCTGGGCCCTGGTATAGTCAAGGAAACAACGCCTTGGACAAAAGCTTCGTCCAGCAGGTCTAAAAAAAAGTCTTTCTTAAAAAAATAAAAAGAAGTCTTTCTTGAACAGGCACCTCACAAATGGACAATAAGCCCATGGAAAAAAATATGCTTGATATTGTTAGTCATCAGGGAAATGCAAAATAAAACCACTACAAGATACCATTACACACCCACCAAAATGGCTAAAATTAAAAAGACTGACAACGACAAATGCTGACAAGGATATGGAACAACCGGAACTGTCACACATGGCTGGCAGGAAGGGGAAAAGAGTTGGTAGTTTCTTTTAGAGTTAAAATATACCTACCCTTTGACCCAGCAATTCTACTTCTACATATTTGTTTACCCAAGAGAATTGAAAACATGTGTCCACACTAAGACTTACCCAAGAATTCTCATAGCCCTGAACTGGGAATAATGCAAGTATTGGTTAGTAGGAGAACAAATAAATAAATTGTGATATATTTCTATGAGAATATTACTCAGCAATAAAAATGAACAAATTACTAGTGAGTCTCATAGAAATAGACACAAAGAGCACATACTGTATGATGCCATTTACATTCTAAGGCAAAGCAAACCTAAGGTGAAAATTATCAGAATGGTGGCTGCCTCCTGGGAGAGGGGGATGGGCAGGAAGATTACACGGGAAAGGATGTGAGGGAATTTTCTGGGGAGATAGGAATGCGCTGTATTGTGATAGGGATGTAACAGCAGTGTATCAAGTGGAAGGTGTGGATTTTAAGTAAAAGTATAGAGGAAGCAAGAAGGGCAGAATATTAGTAATTGCTAAAGCTGAGTGATGGGCACATGAATGTCATATTAGTCTGTTTATTTTTGTATCTATTTGCAATTTTCCATAATGAAAAGCTAGAAAATAAATGCAAGTCTCCTGCTATTTAGTCAATGTAGTCAGCACTTTTTATAAAGATATTTTTCTAGAAAAAGTATTAAGAACCAAATGCCACTGTAAAAATAAGTACCATCAACTAGATATTTCCTGGGAATGAGGCAGAACATGCCATGATTTAGAGTGCTTTTCTTTTGGCATGCACTGTCCATCACTGTTTTGTCTAATAATTCAAAAAGCCCGTGACCAGAAAAAGAAATTCTCACCGATTTGCATAAAATTGGTGGTTGCTTTTTTCAGGACACAGCCCGACTTGACTTCAGTGACAAGTCCCTAGATATGAGGCAAAAGGGTTATGAAATAAAAAGGTTTTTACTTTATCTTCTCCTTACAGCTTATTATTTCACTATTAAATGCCAGGTAGTGATATTTAAACCAAGCTATTTAAGGTTTCAATCAAGTAAATTAAATTTTTTTCTGCATAGCACTTAGGAACCATTAGAGAAAATTTTAAAGCCCAACAATAAGGAAAGGATGAACACATTCACATACAATGTAGAGGTATAGTTGATAAAGAATGATCTAGCCCTGACCGATGTGGATGGCATTGTCCCACAGAGCAAATGGATGCCCATTAAATCCCTGGCCAGGGCACGTGCCTGGGTTGCTGGTTCAGTCCCCTTGTCGGGGCATGTGTGAGAGGCAACCAATCGATGTTTGTCTCCCTCTCTTTCTTCCTCCCTTCCACTCTCTCTAAAAATAAAAATAATAAAATCTTCTTTTTAAAGAATGATTTCAAACATGGTAAAATGGTTATGCTACAATAAGTGAAAAGGAACACAAATTTATTTATAATGCCAACACTTAAATATATCTACATTTGCAGAGTAAAAAAACTCAAGAAAATAATGACTGTTAACATATGGTATATCACTAATAAGTTATTTTGTATTTTTTTCTTTATACTTTTTTGGAATTTTCCAGGTTTCTAAAAAATCGCTTTTATAACAGAAAAACAAAATAAAAAAGTCACCTATAAGTGGGGAATACATTTTGCTACAGTTCAAATTCTTACTCAGCAACAGTACAAAAACCAAATTTATCATTTTTATTGTCTGAGTTTTCTTTTTAATATATATTTT
>VMDR010001875.1:0-62489 GCA_007922815.1 Macrotus californicus | reverse complement strand
ATTGGGTTCCAATTATAGGTGAGATCACATGGTATTTGTCTTTTACTACCTGGCTTATTTCACTTAGCATAATGCTCTCCAGTTCCATCTCTGCTGTCGCAAAGGGTAGGATCTCCTTCTTTCTCTCTGCTGTGTAGAATTCCATTGTGTAAATGCACCAGTTTTTTGATCCACTCATTTATTGATGGGCACTTAGGTTGTTTCCAGCACGTGGCTATTGTAAATAGCACTTCTATGAACACTGGGGTGCGTAGGTTCTTTTAATTGGTGTTTCAAGATTCTTAAGGTATAATCCCAGCAGTGGAATTGCCAGGTCAAAAGACAGTTATTATCTGGGTTTTCTGAGGAAGAATAATGGTGTCTAGTGAATTAGTGCTGTAACAGCTTGCCTAGTGAAGCTCCCCTTTCTCCAACTACTTTTAAAACTAGTTCAAAAACCCACATTAATTATTTTGGTATTGGGGAAAAACAAGGATAGCAAGCCAACAACCATTTTCCGTTCTACTACAAACATCCTTTTCCCCAAATTCCCTAACCTTTTTCACCCCTCAACAACAGTCCATCCCTCAACCAAAGGCACTAGGGCATAGAGAGCCCTGGTCAACAGACCAGGTCAGTCCACCTGGGCTGAGTCGCTGTGCAGGGCAGAACAGAATATAGATTTGACTCAGTCCTTTCTTCCACTGAGTGTGAGGGCCAACATGTCTGCCTGATTACAGAAAGCTGGCTTTCCCTATTGCACGTAGCAGACCCTCCAACCAGAGATAAATTAGTGCATGGATATTGTTACCCTGGAGTACTTCACATAGAGTTGATCTGGTAGGAGTGGTATAGAGCATTTGAAATGTATCTAGGCCAAACCAAGATGTGTGGTAAGTGTAAAATTCACATCAAATTTTGAAGGCCTACTACAGAAGAAAAAATAATACAAAATACCTCACTGATAATTTTCATACTCATTGCATGCTGACATGATGTTTTAAATATACTGGGTTAAATAAAATGCATTACTAAAATTAATTTTACTTGTTTCTTTTCACTTTTTCAGTGTGCCTGCTAGAAAGTTTAAAATTACATATGCTGTACATATTTTATTCCTGTTGGAGATTGCTGGCTTAAAAAATTGTTAGTGTTACTCTGGCCGGTGTGGCTCAGTTGGTTGGAGTGTCATTCCCATAACCAAAAGGTTGCAGGTTTGATTCCCAGTCAGGGCACATACTTAGGTTGCGGGTTCCGTCCAGGCGCGGATCCCCAGTCTGGGTGCACACAGGAGGCAACCCATGGATGCTTTTCTCCTGCATCAATGTTTCTCTCTCTCCCTTCCTCTCTCTCTAAAAGCAATGAAAAAAAAATCCTCGGTTGAAGGTTAAAAAAAATAATAACTAGCATTCATTAAATAAGTGACTACTCAGCCTGGAGCATCCTACCTAGATATGTCTGTGTGAGAAATGACTTTATGCTAAATGAACCACTGTATCTCAGCATATCTTTCAGTTTGGGGTTCCATCATGACCCCACTCTTCATTGTCTCTGCCCTTGGAGACTGAATACAGATGGCATGTCTCTCCCTTTAGCTGTCCCACAGGCTGCCCGTGGTTATTCCTGTTCTGCAGTTCTTGCAGGAATGACTGTGTCATCACTCGGGCCCCTGAAGCATCTCTGTTGGAGCCGTTAAACCAGGAAACCACATGCTACAAGCGGGAGCTCATGGCCTTAATGAAGGAGGCAGCTGCTCTGTGCCCCCGAAGTCAGGTACGTTTCTCTTAGCTGGTACTCTGGGGACTGCTCAGGGATTTTTGACAGAAGGAAAAATCCCTAGCCAAAAGACACAAATAGCAAACTTACCGGTTCTGCGATAATGAGGCTGAAGAGGTTATCTAAAGAATAGAGCCCCTGATCCCACCTGGATGAGTGAAGCCCAGGGTTAGGCCACTAAGCCTTCCCCTCTGGCTAAATGGCTAATTATTTCTGATAATGGTGGTCTCTACTAACTCCTCTCCTGCCCTACAGCAGAGCACATCTATCAAGTGAGGAGGGTAGTAATTATTAGTGATACTTGCAAACATTCATTATCTAAGCTCCTGGGTCCTTAAGAGACAGATATTAGATATACGGGGATCAACTCATGACAATGCCAAAAGGAAGCTGCAGCCATTTGAAAAGCAAAATGTGGTGACTGTGGATTTCTAAAAGCAAATTCAAAGAGTATTACATTCAAAGTGAGACTCCAATATTTTACACTTACATGTCTTCTGACATCTGAGAATTGTTTCTTGCCTGCCTTTCTCTGCCCTTTAGCTGAGACCTCTGCCTCCAAACATGCTAATACCTTTCTGCCTCTGAATCTCCTTCCAGACCCCAATTTCTCATACACACAGGCTGTGCCATCTGCTGTATTCCCTGCAGTTCTTTGCTGTTTGGCAGGGACAGAGAATGTGCATGCTTCCTACAGACAGACTGGTGACTTTTTGTCTTCAGCTGCATTTGGTTGCCTTCTGTCAATAGTAGATTATCCTCAAACATCTCACTAGACCAAAATGTGATGACCCAAACAGATCATCAGTTGAGATTAACAATAATAACCAAAAAGGTCACTTGTAAACACTCTGTGAATATTATACGGTGCTACCATGAACAGTTGAGACTTCTTGATCTCAAGAAAGATTTTCAATGCTATTGAAGCTTCAATATAGAATTTATTTTAGGCTAAGGACATATTGCAGGGAGAATTGCAGAGAATGTGAACTCAACTGTGAAATCACCTTGTTGGTCCTTCCAAGACTCTCAGAACACTCTCCTTTTTCTTCATGAAAGAAAGTTTATAGAGTCATGATGGACAGAATGGTGAAGCCCTTCCTTTTTAAGACACATCTGGGGTTTAATTTTGAAGAGAGAAAACCAGATTTCAAAAGACAGATCCTGTTGGAAAGTCACCAATTGGCCACAGACAAAAATGTCTGAGAGGGTTTGATATTTCTCACTCCAGCTGGGAGTTTTGTTGCTTTACTTTTTACGTTCTCTGACTGTACTCCTCATAAAATAAAATCCAATTCTACTCCTGGGTAATATGAAAAAGAGAGTCCTTTGATCTTCAAAGTTTTCTTAACTTTTAAGGAGAAAAAAGAAAGAAAATTTCAAAATATTTAACTCCCATACCATACCTATATGAAGGGGGATTCCCCCCCCAAAAAAACTGAAGGTCTTCTGGAGGGTCCCTTGTAGTACAGGCTTCCCCTGCTAGGTGAGTGTTCTAGGAACCCATCTGTATCAGTATACCAGCTGGCGTTGTTGTGAGAGGCTGCGTTCTGCTTCAGTAAATTTTTTTTTTAAGACTCTTTCAGTGTGCTTGTCCATTTTGGGATGGGTGATTTACAAGCACACCTGCCCACACTGTGCTGAGTGTGCAGCAGTTTTAGACCAAAAACTGTATGACCCGCCCCCACCCGGCCCCTGCCCCACCCTCCTTATTCCCCTGATCTCTCCCCAAGCAACCTTTTTATTGTCTCCCTGGATGAAAAGTGTCCTCGAAGGGAAATGTTTTCCTGATGTGGGAGAGGTGAAATAAAAAAATGACAGAAGCACTAAATGGCATCAAAATTGACTATTTCAAGAACTGTTTTCAGCAGTGGGAGAAAATCTCAATAAATGCATTGTATCAAATGGAGAGTACTTGGCAGGTGACTAAAGTTTAAACATGTAAGAATAAATATATAATTTTTAATAAATAAATTCCTTGTTTTGGGGGGGTCCCCCCTCATATAGCTTATGCTTTTTTAAACATTATTCCAAGAAATAGCAGTCAACAAAAAATATCTTATAAGAGAAAATGTATAGGAGTAAAATTTTTCAAATATAAACACATAAAACTCTGAATATATCCTACGGAAAAGCTTTTTCATAGGTGCATCTTAAGAGGGCTTTCCTCTCAATCTGATTGCGGAGTCCACTCAATCACGGGGCACAAGACTGTTTTCATGCCAATGACTTTTCTGTGTGTGGGTTTTCTTTTTCTTTCTTTCTTTTTTTTTTTTTTTTGCCTTAACTCACAGTCCAAAAACACTTTCTTTGTCAAAGCTTTAGAAGTGTGTTTATCTTTTGAAGCGAAGGCCCACACAGACATGCACACACAAGATACAAAGTTCTGCACATCATCAAAAGAACAGTGGCATCTTTATTGCCAGGGTCTTGATGTGTAATAACGTACATCCCATCTGCATCTTCAAACCTACACGCATTAAAAACTCCAAGAAACCTCATCATAAAGCTTCTATTACTGCAGGCTTCCCCCCAGTACAAAACGGAGCAGCGCTTTGTAGTCTTACAGCACTTTTCATGCGAGAACAGAAAAACCCTTTTATGATTCCTTTGTTTTCCTCCAGACGCCCATGGAGGAAGGTCAATGGTACATACATTTTATTGAAGTCCTTGTCCAGGAAAACATAAAACCAACAGAAGAGAGTGATACTGTTAGTTTCTTGAGGTTATACATTACTTTCTCAGGTTATTAAAACTTTTTTTTTAAATGTTGATTGATTGAAAATGTAAATTTCTGACTTCGTCTTAACATTGTTATCAGTGAAATATTTCTTATCCCCTCCACTGCCATCCTGTCCTCACCCCACCCGTTACACTCGACCCCACGGCCATTGAAAATATAAAACGAACATATCTGAATGCTTCTCTTATAGGACCATGAAAACCTTGGCTTCTCTGAAGCATGAGTGCCTTATGGCAACTTCAAAGGCATGAGACAACTAGCTGCCTGGGCCACAAAGGAGTCCCCATATAAGAGTAAGGACAAGATGTTACTCCAGCCAACTACCCAGATAGGCATTTATTCTTAATGCATGAAGCATTGTTGAAAAGAAAAAAGGAGAGAAGAGAAGGAGAGGGGGTGAAGAGGAGAGGAAAGAGAAAAAGGTATAAAGGGAACCCCTCTCCCAATATTAATACGTGTTTAGCAACAATTTAGCAGATGAGACACATTTTGATCATTCCTAATCCTTAAAAAGATCAGGCTTATTTAACTCCATGGTTATTTAAAGCAAAATTTGTATGCCTAGGAACGAATCCTTTTCCATTTTAACTTCTCCATTTGTGAACTTGTTGAGCAATTATTCCTTAATTTGCCATGCAAAATAATTCTATCACCCACCAAGAACAGACCAAAAAGGAAACAAATAATACATGTACCTAAATACACACACACACACACACACACACACACCCCTCATCCTTTTTAAAACTTTCTAGGTAAAATTTATAAACAGTTGGTATTTCTGAAGATATACTACTTCATCTTTGCAAAGTAACTGTCCATTGATCCAGATGGGTATTTGTGGTGACCGTATTAATAAAATGCAGAAAAGAAAAATCCTTGAGTTACATTAGTTTTTCAGAAACCGCACTCATATATTGGCATATCACCCTCACTGCTCTTTCTTCCAACTGCTACAAACTGAGTCGGCAAGGACTCTCAGCCCACCCTCAAACAGGATGTTTAAAATAGGGTTTAGGGAGGCAGTGAAGAACAGTAAGGTCTGAAGGTTCAAGTGTAGGGGTTCTTTGGGCATTAGGGCAAGGCACTGCACTTCAATGGCCTCAATTCCTTCCTCTAAAAATAATGACTAAAAATTCAATATGGTCCTAGCTGGTGTGTTTCAGTGGATTGAGTGCCGCCCTGCAACCCGAAAGGTCACCAGTTCGGTTCCCAGTCAGGGCACATGCCAAGGTTGTGGACCAGGTCCCCAGTAGGGGGCGTGTGAAAAGCAACTGATCCACGTATCTCTTACACATCAATGTTTCTCTCCTTCTCTTTCTCCCTTCCTTCCTCTCTCTCTGAAAATAAATAAAATCTTTTTTAAAATTTCAACATGATCTACTTGATTTGAAGCAAGAATAAATTAATTTAATACATTATAGGGGGATATCAGGGGAGAGAGACAGATAGAATGAGAGGGAAAAAACAGCAATGTGTACCACAAACATGCTTTCAGAAAGAAGCTGGTGGTCGGCAGGTCACATTTTGAGAAACACGGTCAACAGTGACTATCTTCTTTAGCTTAGTCACCTCTTTATATTTACTTTTTATCATTGCTTCCTGAAAAACAAAGTTTTGTCAATAAAGATGTTCTACACATGAAGAAAAAAATGTCCTAAATTCCTTCTGAAATTTTTGAATACACATTCCAGCTGTTCTCTACCATGTGGTTACTTCACCCTTTTAGTCAACAGACGTAAGCCCCAATCAAGCATCACGCTGGGCAGCAGGGACTTGCAGGTGAAAAGGCAGACCGCTGGGGGCCTGCAGTCTAACAGGAAGAGATAAGTGAGTAAATCAGTAACTTCCGCACAATGGGGCAAGTACAAGGCACTTAAGCAGAGCTGCATTCAACTTCCACAGACTAACCAAACTAACCGCTGAGTGAAGTCAAGACAACAGCGGGCCCAGGGCTCTCTCTGCTCTGGGATGGTGAACAGTCAGGACGCTCTCTCTGTCCCTGTAGAGACCATGACCCCTTTTGCTAGTGGAAGCCAAGAAAATATGTCATGGCAGCCTTGATTCCTCAGGTTAGGAATTTTCATCCAAAAGCTATAAAACGTGGCAAATGCCCTGTGGAGGAGTAAAAGCCTCAAAGACGATCTAGATGTCTCCTGCCCTAGATCTCAGAGGTGTGGTGATCCTCTTCTCTGTGTAGTCACTCTTTCCACGTAACAAGTCTTTCCCACACTTGCCCTTAGATCCTGGGACCTACTCAAAACAAGACGTTTCTGTAAGGTACCAGTAACTTGAGGCTGAGGAGGAAAATTATTCTTTCAATGTAACGGAGAAAGTGCTAGCAGAAAATAAGTATTTGCAATCCAATGACTTAAATCCTCTACCCTAAGCTTATCATCAAACAGAATATTTCCCATCCTACCTCTGCATTTGGAACCCGAAGCCCCCACCTCATTCCTGCTCCCACCCCCAGGAAAGTAGAGAATGACAAATAACCCTCTCCTGAAGTTAGACACAAAGTTAGACAGGAAGAGGCCAGTGGAAAGGTGGAGTGAGAGGACAGAGCACTGAGGAGCTCCAGGGCAAGGAAAGGGGAAGAGAGGTTGTAAAGGAGAGGGGGCACAACGCAGAGTCATAGCTAGCCATGTGGCTGAGCATACGATGGGTCCCAAGTACTTAAAACTATGAACTTTCCAGTTTCCAGCACCCTGAAGACTTGCAAGGAAATAGAATGTAGCACTTGGATCTGACATAGTCAATTAAAAGTGTTTCTGACTCCATGTGTGTGCTTGACTAGCTAACTATGGAGTCTTTGTTATTAACCATAGTACCTCTCCCTTCCAGGATAAGAAACATTAATTGGATATTTGAGCAATGACATCTAAGAGTCTTTGGCCTCTTCTTTAATCCAAGGGAATTTTGAAATAACATACTTCCTCTTCATGTGCTATTGTTCCAGCATCTACCCTATGATCTGCGGAGAATACATCCAAACTCATAATTCCCAAATTAAAAAATCCTGGGCTTAGTCTGAGATGTTAAAGACTATCAAACAGAGCTCCTGAGGACATCTGGAGCAAATCAAATATTGGAAGAGGGCCACCAGCGACCTCTTGAGCATCATCACGAAGACTAAGCTATTGTTCTTAAAATGACCTATTAAGTCGAGCCCTAGAAGCTAGATTGCCACCTTAGGAAATTAAATTGCCTTAGTCAAGGACTCTGTTGTGAGAGCTGTGAAAATGCCTATGCTCGGGACCAAGGCAGGCCAAGTCTAGGCTTATCTGACCCCCGTCTCCATACTCTTTGTAAATATCAACAGAAGGGCAGTATCTTCCCCAGCCCTCACAATTGTGAGTGGCTGGAGGAGAAACCTTCAGGCTCCTCCTTCATGCCCCTTCCCTCCCCAACTCAATCCTTCCTTTACTCTGTATCTGAACAGAGACAAAGAACTAGAAATAATTCCATCTTCCCCCATTTAGTATGGAAACCACCTGTCTCCTTGTCCTACTTCCTTTTGCTTTTGCTTTCTCTAGTTTTTATCCATTCTATCTCCAGTTACATAATTCTATGCCAAATACATAATGTGCTCAGTCATTTGCACTAAGGGAAGACCCTGGTGGTTGACTTTCAGGCCTCCCTCAGACAGGAAAGTCCTAGATGTTCCATCTTCACCCAGACACTACGTTTTAGTCAACTCTTCACAGTAGGGCAAGAGCAAAAAATAAGGATATAAAAGGTGCCGTGGAGCAGAGGGAAAAATTGGGGTGTTAGTCGAGGTTCTTTGTGTTGCAAGTAATAAAAAACCTAACCCAAACCTGCTTAAGCGGAAGAGAAGAAAAGGAGTATTTTGTGGACTTGCAACACTGAAGAGTCCATGTTGGATCTTGCCTGCTGGAGGAGCTTGGTTCAGTCACAAACAATGTTTCTGAGCTATTCCTTCCAGCTCTTCTTTCTCTAGGTAAGCTCCAATCTTTGATTTTGCAAGGTGGTTTCTAGCAACTTCAAGCTCATATCTTCACAACCCTTAGTTCAACAAAAGGTGGATCTGTTTCCTCAGTGTATCAAACAGCAGTGCCATATTGAACTTCATTTGACTTTGGTCCACTTTGGATCACATGCTCATGCCTGAGCAATGGCTATGGCCAAGGGCATGAACTGCTCAGACTGGTTCCACCTAAGTCACCTGCTCTACTCCCTCAGGTCTAGGGATGAAGTCAGCCTCACATGAAGCCTCACATGGACTGAGAATGGGAAAGGGGTGCCATCGCAGTAAAAATGTATCCTCAAGAAGGATATGCAAGTGCTAAATGGCAAAGTTAATAAGCATTCATTTTGCTACCCTCAGCTCAGCAGGGATGATCAAAAAATGCTAAATAGAGGAGACTGGTAACATCTTGAGACTAAGTTGTAAAGGATAAGTAGTTTGATAGGCCAAAGAAGGCTGGTATGAGAGTAGACAGGGCATCCAAATCGAGGGGGACACCATGTACACACGCAGTGGACAGGCAAAAACTCTGATCTTTTCCAGCAAAATCGAAGAAGCTCTGTGTGAATGTGCCCGTGAGAGGTTGCAGTAATTGAGGCTATAAAGTAGGTTAATCATGTGGGGCTTTATATGACATACACAAGAATTTACACCTGTATTCTTCATGAACAGATGGGAAGCACTGAGGTAGATATATTTAGCTAAGATGTGATCTCTTGAGCAGCAATGGAGTATTATTCAATGGGTGCAGCAAGGGCTATGAGAATGGAGTGGAATCTCAGTCAAGAATATTTTACATAACCTGAGCCAATGTCATTGGCCATGGGGATTAAGCAGTAAGGCTAATAAAAAAGAAGGATACTCTGCCGTTTGCAACAACATGAGTGGACCTTGAGGGTATTACGCTAAGCGAAATAGGAGAGACAGAAAGACAAATATTGTAGATCTCATTTTTATGTGGAATCTAAAAAAAAAAAAGCAAAAAAACAAATTCATACAAACCCAGAACAGGTTGGTGGTTGCAAGGCAAGGGGTAGGGAGTTGGGGAAATGATGGAATGTGATCAAAAGATTCAAACTTCCAGTTATTAGATACATAAGTTCTGGGGATCTAATGTACATCATGGTGGCTATAGTCAACAATATTATATTGTACATTTGAAAGTTGCTAAGAGAGTAGGTCTTAAAAGTTCTCATAAGTAAAAAAAGTGTGTAACTGTCAGGTGATGATGTTAACTTATTGTAGTGATCATTTTACAATAGATACATATATTAAATCATTATGTTGTACACCTCAAGCAAAGACAATGTTATATGTCAGTTCTATGTCAATAAAACCAAAGAAAAAAAGAGGTGGGGCTGGACTCCATAAATATCTAGGTGGCAGAAACGATGGGCCTGAGGACCGACTGAATGTGGAGCATGCAGGAGACACAGGGTTCCTGCTCAGGTCTCCAACTTGGGGAATGCAAGTATGCACTGTATAAAATGGAATGCAGATTCACTAAAATATTGATTCCATGAACACTGGACATTCCATTAACATTAAGCCTTGGATCTAACTTTCCAACTCTGTCTTTTAAAAAAATATATGTGTGGGTGATTTTAGTTACCTTTCAATATTTATAGAGCGTTTCATGTGACTAACCACTCAATTTGCAAGTGCATCCTGCAGCTCCCACCCCACCCACCCACCCACGTTGCATCTGTTCTACATGGGTTATTTATGACACAGCTGTTTTAGCAGTTGGGATCCTCATGCTGCTTTGTCACAACACAAAACAAACAAATCCTCTCCACCGTCTTGGCTCCACTTGATTTCCAGCTCAAGACAGTGGCACATGAGGAAAAGGCTTCATCGTCCATTTGCGTCCACAAATAACATTGCTAAGGTCATTCTTGAAGCAATGAAATTCTCATGGTGACATTTCATCTCTGAAAAGTGATTTTTTTAATGGTGACAGAGTCCATCTGAAGCAACCCTGGGATTCATGTGTTTTTGTGTTTGTGAAAGATATCCCTGCAGGATATCCTCTTTAAGCTTTGCAGCTGTTGATAATGGGCCTCTGCCCAAGCGTGGATTTATTGTACAAACACATTTATCATCTATCAAACATATTGGCTGGCGAAGGTTTTGTATATTCCATGACTTGTAACATTCTTGCTCCCAAGTATTCTGAAACCACTGAAACACACTCACATTGTTCTTGCTCATTCTTAAAGCAAGAACTGAAAAGCTGACTTTGTCTGGGAGGTGATAGGATTAAACTGTATTTATGCTGAATCCACAGTGTGTAGGGGGCATGAAGCTGTTTTCTGGATGAATCAGCTGATTCTTTGTGCTTTATAAGCTGATGGAGGCATTAGTTAATGAAAATGTAAGAAAATAGCTCATCTAACCAACACTAGATGGAAAAGAAAGGAAAACAAAGGAGCAAAGTGAGACTGCAAGACAGATATATCACCTTCTGGGGATAATACTTTGCCCACTCACTCCAAACCTAACCTAGGAGCTGTTTCCAGAGAGATGGGCAGACACATGCTCAGAGTTCTAGGTCAAGGAGGAAGCTTGCCAAGGTGCTATAGGAGTCCCTGTCTTTACGCCATTCCCAGCAGGAAAGGTCAGGGAACGGTCCTTTTTGGATATCAGGATGTTCCCAGCAGCATCTTTTTAGACAAAAGGATCCAGGTGAAACTGGATCTGATCCCAAACTGAACAGAACTTACTTTGGCACAGAATATCATGCCCAGAGTCAAATCAGAACCAACCTGCACTACAAGCGAGTGGGAAATTCTACTAGGCTAATACGGCTGGCGTTCATTCCTTAGCTAACAACTCACTCCAGATGGACAGGAAACCGTGGGTTGAAACGTTGCTCTTACTTCTGACTTTTTCTCTTTTGGAAGCATGAGAAGTTCTCCATTTCTTTCGAAATCCGTGAAGAGGATTCAAACTCCCTATTTAATTTCTTTTTGGTTACACTGATTTCTTCTTTCTAAACTTTTTCCTGCTTTGTGATACTTATCAGTCTTTAACTCATTTTTCCATCTCCTTAGTTGTGTTCCTTCTCTATTCTTTTTGTCTTTTTCAAGTTCTAGATTTTCTTTCTCCTCTATCCAATTCACTCCTGCCAAGACTTTCATTCATTTGAGGCATTAATGTGTTTACTCCCAGAAAGTTCAATTAACCTGAAAATTACAACATCCAGGTAGAGAAAAAGGTAAGTAAGGTTGAGCAAGAAAGTCATCAGATAGAACAGAAAGAATTCCTTAAAGTCTGATCCAGACATTATCAAGAAATTGCATTGGCATAAACTACACAGTTTAGGAAAACTAAATCAGACTCATTCTTTCAGGTTCACGTTTCTTCAGTACTTTAGTCAGCAAAGTATCCCAAGTCAACCAAGAACAAGAGGTGTTACTACAGGGCCCCATTAAACTGGCTTTGTGTGATTTGAGGCACATCACCAGGTCTCTTCACAACCCTCTGCCAAGCCTGAAAATCCCACCTTAGTGTCAATAATTTCTAGGATAACAAAGCAGAGAAGATTTTCCCAGAATCCCCAGGGAGCTCACCTATGTTTCCACTAAACTACAGTAACTGGTTATTTAATCAAATTAGCTAGTTGGTGTTTTCGGCACAGAAAAGATGAGTTGCAAGATAGGTATCTTCCAAATGCTGGAAGGAGTGGTTGGGGGAAGAGAGGGTATCAGATAGGATTTGGTTCCATGTGAAAGAAATCCAATTTGAACCAGCAAATTAAAGGGGGATTTATCAGTTCACAAAATCTAAGGAAGAGTTGAAGGACCAAGCTGAGAGAAATGCAAAAATCCAGACTTGCTCAGGAGCACTTGGAACCAGAAACACAAATCCTGGCTCCTTCTCTCCACAGGGCAGCAGCCCCATTTCTCACTGCACATCAGTCTCCTCTAACTGGCAGGAAACAAAGTTTCAAGAATTCTCCAGAGCCTCACGTCCCACCACTGGGTCCTCCAGAGTGAGACTAACTCTCTTCTTCCTTTCCAAGTTTAAAAATTCCCAGGGAAGGACTCTGATTGGCCCAGACTCAGTCCATGCCAACTGTGGCTCATCAGCTGTGGCCATAGGGGCCAGAGTACATGCACATAAAGATTACAGCAGCTTTCACTGGAGCCCCATGGTGAGGGTAAGGGAAGGAGAAGTTCTCAAGAAATTTAGGAGGGGTGAGAAGGGCTATTCTTGGACAAAAAGAATATATTAGACAAATGGAACACTTTGAGCCCACTACACACAGGTCCTGAATGACAGGGATGGTAACATAGAGTAGCCAGAGAGACCAGACCAAAGGGCCTTGGGGGACTGATAATCATACCAGAGATAGAGAGGCAAGGATGAGCTATGCCTTTATTGCAATTTTATAAAGCGCTATTCCTATACTTGGCTTCTCAGCCCCAAAGGTTACTAGATCCAAAAGAGTAGACATATGGAGCCCCGGAGCCTCCAAACTACAAAGTTCAAATAGTTTAAATAATAAAAGCATCTCTCCTATGTGGAACAGAAAATATATAGATTGGTCTCTGCCCCCATTTCCTGGAACAGAGCTCTCAAAACCCTTGTAATTTCCTAAGCGATAAGAGCACTAGGAATATCTTTTGTTCTAATATTTGGTTTTGACTCCAGTTCCCAACCCAGAGCTCCTAAATCCCTTGGAATTTCCTGGGTGATAGGAGTGCCTTTTGTTCTCCTGAGGTGACTCTTAGTGGGCTCCCAGATGGGGGGTGGTCACCAGAAAGACCAAGCTATAATTAGAAACCTGGAACTTTAAGTCCACCTCCACCCACCCCCCATTTGCCAGAGAGGCAAGAGGGGCTGAAAATAAGAGTGAATGATCAGTTGTGCCTATGTGATGAAGCCTCCATAAAAATCTCAAAGTACAAGGTTCAGAGAACTGTGGGTTGGTGAACACATCCATGGAGTAGGAGGGTGGCGCACCCCAACTCCACACGGACAGAAGCTCCCGGTCAGGACCCTCCCAGACCTCTCTTTATGTACCTCTTCATCTGGCTATTTGTGCCCTTTATTATATAACAAACCTGTAGGCATCAGTAAATGTTTCCCTGAGTTCTGTAAGCTGTTCTACCCAGTGACAGAAGCCAAGGAGGAGAACGCGGGAAACTGGAATTTGTAGCCAAGTCAGATAGAAGTTGTGGGGAACCTGGAGACCTGTTACTTGCAATTGGCATCTGAAGGATGGGCGGGGGGCGGGGAGGAAGGAGTGATAATCTCGTGAGACTGAGCCCTCAACCTGTGGAGTCTGCACTAACTCCAGTTAGTGTCAGAACTGAATTCCTTTGGAGGACACCCAGCGAAGTGTTGCAGAGAATTGCTTGGTGTGGAAAAAAACAGCACATCCAGTGTCACAAGAGTCGTGAGTGTAGAGTTGTATGAGCATAAAGGAGAAGCACATTGACGTGTTTTTCCATCACACCTAAGTATTTTAGATACCCTCAACTGAGCAAGACTACAAAATATTATACTAGGGTGGATTCATATTTACATAGTGTCCCCTTAAGAAGCAGTACCTCCATCTCTAAGACGACACCAAAACTATGAGGCTGTTGGACAAAAGTCTTCTTAAAAGTGGAGGTAAACTGCAGACCTGCCAGAAACTTGCAAAGCCTACACACCTACTAAGCACCTTGCTGTAGGGGAATTAAAACTGAAGTCATTTCCATAATCCCAGAGAAATGTTTCAGGAGCATACTATCAGGAAAGACTCAGAACTATTGAAAAGATGAAACAGAGTGTACAGAAAAGAACTTTGAACATTCCGAGAAGTTTTACATTGCTACAGTTTTGTTAGGAATTTGTGTCCACTCTTGTAGGCCACTGTTCTTTACAGGACTGTCTACGTGCCTTGCAGGAGTTAAAGCTGAAGCTGGCGTTAACTTCCCCTCTGTGGTGGGCTGGGAAAGGCGTTTGTCAGGTTTATTTCTATGAGGAATTATGCTTGAGGTTATCACACAGTCAAATAAACTTTTTGTCTTATGGAGTACATGGAAAGGGGTCCAGAGGACTGGAGGGGCCCCGTTTTTCAAGGAACAAAGTGACTTTGTCCTGAGGTTATGCCTGTATGACCCACAGTACAGGCTGGTATGCAGAGTGCTGCCCGGACTCAAACAATAACAAATTGTGGTCCAGAATGCAGGGGAAGTCTGTTCCCTCGTGGACACTGAAGACCATACAACTTCACTGCTGTGATTTCAAAATAAACCTTTGCAATTGTTAAGTTCTGGATTTGCAGCAAATAGTAGAGACTTTTTAAATAGATGCTTAATCCAGGCCAGTCCGTGAAGACACTCATGAAGCAACTCTTTTAACTCCAGTGGCTAGGTAAACAAGTAGAACATAAATCATGATAAATAGCCAATAAAATTCAGAACTTAATGGTCAAATAATAAATTTTTAAAACATAAAATCATAATATGGTGACTTGAGTCTGTGTTATCCAGAATTCAGGGGCCTTTTAGCAAGATAAATTAGGGATGGGCTCATCCTTGCAAAACCCCTGGGGCCCATGGAGGCTGGTGTGCTTTTTAGAGGTAAGAATGAGTCATAGCTGTGCCTGGCACATGGAAACTATTCAGTATTTATTTATTGAATTAATTAGTTAATACTATGACATGGCTAAGTTAGTAGAACAGGTAAAATCATTACTAATGCCTACCATTCCTAGGTGGCAGGTCACCAACCTGGGCTCTGGGGAAACCAAGCTCTGTACACCATGGTCCTTGGTTTCTGGGAGCCAGCACAACAGATCCTGGGGTTCCACCAGCCCACTGTCTTCCTATTGCTGTTCTCCGCTCACAGAGTGAAATGGCCTGGAGGTTAGACCAATCTGACTGCCCCGGGGTTCCTCTCGCTGAGCCCCATGTGCCCTACGATATCTCCCTCAGGGCTCTGGTGATGTCTGACAGTTCTATCAGCGGACTCACCCTCAGATGAGTTCCTGGATTTTGGAAGAATGACACTTCCAGACAAGGTTATCTGCGACAGCCTGCTCGTCCTGGGAGATCCCTTTAAGTCCCCTGACTAAACAATAATAGCAATGACGACCCACTAACAGAAAACAAAATTCCTTACGTTCCTGTGGGACTGTTAGAGGGATGGCCTGAAAGAGAAGCTACAAACCAAACCTTTTCTCGTCTCCAGAGTGACCTTTTCTCGTCTACAGCGTGAAAGGTTCCTGTGTCTATGTCACAGCATAAGCCTCACTTGTACTTTCTTCCGTAAAGTGTGCCTCATGCTGCAGGTTAGTCGAAATCTGACAACTTTATTTCCAGAAGCACCCTCTAGAAGCCTCTGGGCCTTTGTCCTTGAAAGCCTTGCCCTCCCCAGTTGCATACGTCCTGATCCAGTCCAACACCCCTTCTCTCTAAGGCCTCCTATACCTCTCCCCCTTTTCCCCGCTTTACGAGGGGCTCCTCCCTCTGTGATCCTATAGTAAGTAGCTCATGCCTCTCTTGCAGCCCTTATGCACATTCTCCATGTTTATAATTAGCTGGGCCGTCTCTCCAGTTAGATTCTGAGACTCAGAGGGAAGGAATTTAGGGCTTAGTCATTTGTATCAACTCAACACAGTAGACACTCAGATGTTTGCTAAATTCAACTAATTCCAAAATAAGCATTTTTAAATTCAATTTTTCCCCAATTCACTCTCTGTGTGGAGGTATAGCCCTATATAAAATGTAAAGTGAATCACTGTGAGCACTAAAAAAAGAAAACTGGAAATTTAGCAGATCTTATTAACTAGGAGGTATCAGGGGACAGAGCTGGTAAAGATGCACCCAATCTGTTTTCTGCTCTTTGCCTTCAGAGATAGCAGGTGCTGCCGGTTCTATGGCCTTTCTGGGGTTCTGCAGCACAAGGTGGGGTGCTGCTTGTTCGATTCTCCATCTGCTTGTCTAGCAGATGTTCTAGGCTCTGCTAAGTCAGTTCCTGCTCCTTCAGCTGCTTCCAGTTTCCAAACTGTATGGTCATCTCTCATCTGGTGATGTTGCCTCACACGTGATCTTTGTTCTTTGGCTTTATCTTTTTTAATTTCTAATACCCCTCTCATTCTTGTGAGGGTTTCCGAGGAAGAGGATATGAAGACGTATAAATTCTACTACATGCAATCAGACTTCTCTGAACTAGTTATTTTAAAACATACAGTTATAAATTGGCATTAATAAAACAGTATTATTAATATAAATTATTTAAGGAAAGTATTCTAATAAGATTTTTTAAACTTTATATAACTTATCTTTGGTCCTAGAAAAGTATAAGGCAAAAATCAAAATAAAACCCTCTTTTAACTCATAGAGAAAGAATAGTGGAAAACTGTAAGAAAAAAGATATTTTATTCTACAATTCCTAAATTCACTCTCCATCTTTATGAGTGCTATGCTGTGTGAAGAATCCACTTCCGAATAGGAAGGTTACTGAACATACACAGTGTAACTACAACTTTGTCTTGTAATAAGAGATAGGCTACCCTGAGTAGAAAATCATCCTCTACTCACATCAAACAAAAAATGTAAATGAAACAGAGAATCACTGTAATAAGCAGAATGTTTCAAGTGTAAATGGAGGCTCATGAACTAAATAACAAGGAAAAAATAAGTCATGGGAAGAGAGATAAACAAAAAGCCTACATAGAAATCCCAGAGCTAGCGCTTTCTGCCACCAGCCAGCGGTGTCCGTGTTGGCTCTATCTCGTAGCTTCTCTGTGCAGCAGTTGTCTCTTCCTAAAGCAGTGAGGTTGAACTTTACCACCTGCCTGAATTTTCCAGCTGCCACCCCAGGCACCTGCCAACTGTAAGGCACATACATGCCTCCTCTTTGGAGCAATGGTTCAGGACCCTCCTTGCTTTTCTTGTTGCTCACTTGGTTCCCCTCACTTGACTCCATTTCCAGCCTCTCTTTTGGCCCCATTGGTTAGGTGGTTGACTGCTGTCCTGTCTCTTGACTCCCCTGAAAGGATGACGAGTCTGACTCACCCTTGAACACCACTCTCTAGGTTGGGCCCTGACTGCTACACTAACTTCCCAGCTATGCCCATTTCATTCACTTGCAAGTAGGGGAAGGAGAAGGATTCAGACCATCATTTCTGAGTTGTCTTTCAGTTCTGGAATCCTACAATTCCATCGGCATAACAGAGCCTGAACAAAGTTTTCTTTGGCCAAAATAAGTCTGAGCTGTGTTTGACCAGCATAAAGGATGGTAGGTTCATCTTCAGCAGGAAGGCAAGGATTCTTAGTTCTTAGTTCTTAGTGTCTTCCTGGTTAAAAACCAGTCATTGTTGCTACCTATAAAATTCTTCAAAATGAAAGCATAGGTAGACATGCTTCGCCTCCTTGCACAACCACGAAAAGGAATCATAACTAAATCTCAAAACCCAGAACTGTCAGAAAATTGAACTGTATGGAAGTCCAACAACCAATGATTTAAAGAAGCCACATTCATCCAGACAGGTGTCTCTTATAGGGAGTCAAGAATACACAAAAGCAAACACAGGGAAGCTGCCAAAATTCAGAAAAGCAAACCTAATACACAAAAGCTCTACCTAATACACAAAAACAATACACAAAAGCAAACACAGGGAGGCTGCCAAATTGAGGAAACAAAGAAATATGGCCCAAATGAAAAAACAGAACAAAACCCCATAAATAGAACTAAAAGAAACAGTGATAGCCAACCTATCAGATGCAGAGTTCAAAACACTGGTGATGCTCAAAGAACTCATTGAGTATGGCAACAATATAAAGAAAGAAATGAAGGCTACACTAA
Source organism: Macrotus californicus (assembly GCA_007922815.1). NCBI lineage: Eukaryota > Metazoa > Chordata > Mammalia > Chiroptera > Phyllostomidae > Macrotus > Macrotus californicus. Next base: position 44,193 of record VMDR010001875.1, on the reverse strand, counting down.
GTGAAATAAAGAAAAATGTATGGAGAACCAAAAGTGAAGCGAAGGAAGCTGGGATTCAAATCAATCATTTGGAACACAAAGAAGAAATAAACATTCAACCAGAACAGAAAGAAGAAACAAGAATTCAAAAAAATAAGAAGAGTATAAGAAGGTTCTGGGACATCTTCAAACATGCCAACATCCAAATCATAGGCACACCAGGAATAGGGGAAGAGAAAGAAATTGAAAACTTATTTGAAAAAATAATGAAAGAAAACGTCCCTAATTTGGCAAAGGAAATAGACATGCAAGTCTAGGAAGCACAGAGAGTCCCAAACAAGTTGGACCCAAAGAGGACCATGCCAAGACACATCATAATTAAAATGCCAAAGGTTAAAGATAAAGAGAGAATCTTAAAAGTAGCAAGAGAAAAGCAGATAGTTACCTATAAAGGAGTACCCATAAGACATCAACTGATCTCAAAAGAAACTTTGCAGACAAGAAGGGACTGGCAAGAAGTATTCAAAGTGATGAAAAGCAAGGACCTACAACCTAGATTACTCTATCTAGCAAAGCTATCATTTAGAATGGAGGGGCAGATAAAGTGTTTCCCAGACTAGGTAAAGATAAAGGAGTTCATCATCACCAAGCCATTATTACATGAAATGTTAAAGGAACTTATTTAAGAAAATGAGGAAGATCAAAACTATGAACATTAAAAAGGTAATAAATTCACAAGTATCAACAACTGAATCTAAAAAGAAAAAAAAACTAACTAAGCAAACAACCACAACAGGAACAGAATCATAGGTATGGAGATCATTTGGAGGATTATCAGCTGGGAGAGGGAAGGGAGAGAATGAGGGTAAAGGTGCAGGAATTAAAAACATAATTGGTAGGTACATGATAGGGGGATGTTAAGTAGTGTATAGGAAATGGAAAAGCCAAAGAACTTATTTGTATGACCCATGGACATGACCTAAGAGGAGCAGGGGAATGCTAGGGGAAGGAGGGTAGTGGGCAGAGAGGGGCAAAGAGGGAAAAAGTTGGACAACTGCAATAACATAATCAGTAAAATATACAAAAACAAATTCTTCATAGACGCTTCATTTCAATTACTTCTGTACTGGAAAGAAACTGATGCTGAATGGAAACATGACCTCGAAGGACCTTAACACGAGACACAAAGCTGCCATTGCCACACATTTCTTGGCACGAAGCCACATTTATCAAACTTCAGTTCTTGTAAATGTTTATTGACATGGAGCTTTTGACAGGCATCAATCTAGCTGATAGCCTTTTCCTGTTAAATCCCAAGTTGCTTTTGCTGCTGAGAGCTCTTAATGACAAAAAGGAGGAAGTTGTGTCTGCAGCAAGAGACAGACCCATTGGGTTGGATTTCACCTTGTCTCTCTTAGTCTACCCTTAATAAATAGGGGCAACCATGACAATGTCTATTTGAGGAGGAATAATTCCCAAACTTGGAAGAAATCAGAGCACTTAAGAGAGTTTTTATTATGCTTCAGAAAGGAAGTAACATTTATTGAACATCTACTAAAGTGTCAGGCACGATTTTAGACACTTGAAAATTAACTTTTCATTAAAATTATTTCTTTAATGAAAATTACCACTTGATTCCAATGAGAATCTTTTGAGATAGGTAATACTATCCCCATGTCATGGGTAAAATAACTCACCTCAGAGAAGTACATAAGTAGTTTAAACTCACGTAAGTGGTGGGAAGCTAAGATATTACCCCTCATCTGTAAACAGAATTTTATTTACTTCTGGTATGTGCTACAGTCCTTCAACTTCAATTCAGCAAAGGATAATGTGCATATGGAAAAATAAATCATAGAATCATAGAATCTTAGACCTTGAAGAATCATTCAAGGTCACTTAGTGCAATTTCTCTCATAGAGAAAACAACCCCACAGAAGTTTAATGACTTGTCCAAATGAATGCAATTTCTCTCATGTTGTAGATAAGGAAACAGACCCACAGATGTTAAATGACCCACCCAAATTACAGATTCTAACTGTGCAAATTGTGAAGTTCTTTCTTGATCGAAGTATGAGGGCTTAAGATGCAGGCCTTTTGTATTTCATGGAACAAGCGATGCCCTACATCAACACAAACTGTTCCATTTGCTGTCAAGTAACTGAGGCTGTAAAAAGTTCCAGGTTGGAATTTCTAAGATAACCCAAAGATGCAAAGCACTATGGAGTTTCAGAAATCTTTTGTATCAAATCAAAGTCCTCCAAAGTAAAACTGTTTTTCTCTGAGTCAATACGTGGCTGAGCAAATCCCTCTACAACGAGAAGCAGCCACAGAGTCTGTGTTTTCAAAGCTAGGAATTCACTCAACATTGGGTCAGTAGGTTAGCAGAGATGGTGGGAAACAGACAGGAAGGAGAAAAGGGGGAGGAGAAATAGAAAAGATGCGTCTACTTAGAGATTGGGGGTGGGGGGTGAATCAATTCCATATATGTATCCATTGGTATAGGAATGATTTTCAATATAAGCTCACATATATTTGTACTTCTTGACCATAGATCAGACACTGGAACAGACTTAAGTCTACCCAGAGAGAACTCAGCCTTAGTAACCAAGCAGTTAGCCAATCTCAGTTATATTTTACAGGCAAAAGCAAACATTTAATAGACTTCTCTTCCCAAAATGCAAATGCTGCAACGTAGCCAAAGATCATCTACAATTTTTAAATGGTTAAGAAGGACATTTTCTTATTGGCTTTTATGAGCTTAAACTCCAAGGTCCAGATAGTTATTTAACTAGCAATACTCAGGAAAAGAAACTTATCTTTCGGATTTGGGCTTTGAAAAGCTTGGATACAAATAATGCCTAAAAGAGGAATAAACATGATTCATAAGGGTTGTCTCATGTGGTTAATCCTCCCAGAAGTCAGCAAAGGACTGGATTGTCCACAGATGTTTTTACCAACGTTTTCTCTTGGAGCGCCCAAGTAGGTGTGACTATTTTTAAGCATCTGATTAAGTTGCCTGTCTCCTAACCCTGGAGGACTGTAGACAAAAGCTGCTGTGGAAAGATAATGAAGCAACTTGAAAACTGTCAAGGAACATTATTTGATGCACTTGATTTTATGCAATCAACCCACTGGAATACAGGTTTTATTGTAAATTAACTGGAGCTTAAAAGATGTGGCCATCTCATGCTTATGTGTAATGCAATGCCTCAAACAGTAATAGTATCTCTCTTGGGTTTAAGTTAATGTACTTACCAGATCCTCACTTGGAAGTGTACTGAAGAGGCCAGCAAATGGAAAGGGAAAAAAAATCACACAGTATAGACTAACAACATTAGTCCACAGCATTACACAAGTTTTCTCAAGAATGTCTGGTTATATTGTGCAACAGCCTTCACCCCTTTGACCAATATGTGCTGATGCATTCATAATAATTAATAACTGCCTGGCTCAAAACTCTTTGTTCCATTCGTACTGAATAGGAAGCAAATCAGCCCATCCTCCTGGTCAAGGGATGGTCTGGGACTTGTCAGAAGACCCTGACAGGCTGACCTCAGCCACACCCCTCCCAGGAAGTGCCATGGGGATGACTAACGCAGAAAGTTGTGGCAATATCAAATGCTCTCCACTTAAAGCTTGTACAAAAGTCAAGCAAGATAACACTGTGAAAATATTAACTATTTTTGGAAAACTTTACCTGCTGTGTTCTTAGAAATAGAATCTTCCTCATTCAGATAATAATTATAAGAATATTTCCATCTATAGCTAGCAGCCAGCTTGGGTCTCACTTGCCTGTTTGGGTTTCGTGGAAGAATTGGAAGGACATTAGGAAAAGGGTTGTTTTTGTTTTATTTTTTTAACTTAAGTGTTGGTTTTTTTTTACCCTTAAAAGTTATTGCTTATTTATGTTACAGTTCCTTAGCCTCAGCCCTACGGACATCTAGAGTTGGATAATTCTGGGTTATGGGCTGTTCTGTGCACTGTAGAATGGCTAGCAGCATCCCTGGCCTCTGCTTTCTGGATAACAGTAGCACCGATCTCATCACTCGGAGTTGTGACAACGAAAAGTGTCTCGAAACATCATCAAATGTCTCCCCATTGAGAACCATCCAATGTAAAACCTCGGCTCAAGGAATCCTGCTTTATATAAATGTGTTCTGAAAAAATTGTGTGTGTGTGTGTGTGTGTGTGTGTGTGTGTGTATGGCTGTCAGACCAGGAAAGGAGGTAGGGAGGGGTCATCAGCAGCCATTGCCTGTTGCAGGGCACTGATTAGGCAGCTTTGCTCACAGTTCAACAGCAAGGGGACCAGACCTTGTACCACCACTGCAGTGGCCCCTTTGGGGGACCCAAGTGTTTAATAACCAAGGGCTGGCAAGAAACATTGAACTTTAATTCTAGGAAACACAAACTGCTTAGCCACATTCAGTCCTTTCTAAACCCCAGTCCTTCCCCCGCAGCTAAAGAAGAATAACTACCTTAGTGCTTCCAGCCACACCAGCCCTACTGGGCAACCACAGGACCACGTTCATGTCTTCTAATTTAAAGGAAACAAACGAGAAAAATTGTGGTGTTTTAAAAGGAATTGTTTTTTTATACTAATCAGCTCAGGGGAGGCAGCATTGGTCCAGAGGACGGGCAAACTGCAGGCGAGGCTGCGCCTACACGGGGGGCTGTCTGCACTGAGGTCTACAAGGAGGCAACCGGGGACACAGTGGCAATAGCACCATTGCCCACTGCCCTGGAGCCCACTGAGCTGGATTCTGAAGCCAACGAAGGCCACCACCACCAGCAGCACATCAGTGACTAGGAGTTAGCTTTGGAATCAAACCCTTCTGACCATCTGAGGACAAGCACAATTTTCCTGAGCAAATCTCACACAGATGTGAAAGAAAAGAGGAAGAGCAACTACGGAAACCATGTACCTCCAGGGTACCTCACTAAAAAGTAAAGCTCATGTTCAACAACATGTCTAGATGACAGCACAGTCAGCCCACATCATCTTAGAACCACAGTAAAATGTGTGACCTCAGCAACATATTATCACATAAAGAACAGAGATGCAGACAGACCCTCGGATAATTTTGATGAGAGGTCACATCCACTCACAAGAGAAACAGTTCCAGAGGGACCCTTCAAGCATGACCCTGAACACAAATCTATTCACAGACTGGTCCAAACCCGTTCGAGTGCTGCCCAGCTAATGGCCGAGTGTGCAACAGTAACTTCAGTTGACTCAGAAGGGCTCTGAACGAGACCGGCATCTGTTCTGCTAACTGGAACGAAAGGTTGCTCTGGAAGCCGTCCTTCACGCCACCAGGGCTTGGGACGATGAGGCCGTGTGGAATGTGGACGACTGCCAGGTCCTCAAGGACACCGCAGTGGAGGACATGAATGGGATGAAAAACATTTTTAGGAGCCCCTTCAGTTCACTGTTAATGTTCCTGCCAGTGCTCATGCCAAATATGACTTTGACCTTCACTCCTTAGCAGGTAACAACAACCTGCCTTTTGTAGTTGCTTCTCTTAGCAAAGGAAGAACACAGAACCTAGGGGCCATTTCCAGACTGTGAAGACAAAGAGCTGCAGTGAGGTCTCAGTGCTGATAATTTCATCGGCATTCAGTGCTCTAAAGCATCCTGTCTCAGGGAGAAATGGGGGGTTGTGTGTAACATCATGAGCCCTCTTCTGCCAGGACTGCAGAAATGTCACCTCTCCTGCTCAAATACCAGCCAAGTTAGTATTTTTACCTAAAACACAGACATCCAAGTCAAGAGACTCGTGGACAGCAAGGGCTGTGCTTCTAGGGCAGAATGGGACCGTGTCAAGGGAACACACTTCTTGTCCTTTTTAACGTAGACAGTTACAAAAACCACTCCACAGCAAATGCTCCCAAGCCACACACAGATACCTGCTTACAATGTAGGCTGATAACTGTGAATTATGTGAGTTTTTTAACTGAAGTTTAAATTTTGAGACTTGAGAGACACTAACTATATATCTTTTATGTCTTTCCTACTTCTCTGAAATTCCCCTGCCAAAAAAGAAAAAGAAAAAAAGAAACACCCCTCCCCCTGAAAAAAACCTTTCTCCACTCCAGCTGCATATTCCTTTACAATCAATGCAGTATTGCCATTAAAACATGGGACTCCTGACAACTCGCAAAGCCACCTGGGAACAGACTGCCGCATCGTTCAGTATTCAAGGCTTCTTCCTGCTATATCATTGAAGCTGCAAGTCATTACTGGCCAGTAGTTTAAGCCAAAAAGCTGCTGAATAACCCATCATTCAATTTCTTTGCAAGCACTACTTATTAGCATATTAGCATGTTTGGGATAGTAAGAGAAAAGTATCAGCCATTGATTATCCACAAAAAAAATTGTTTTCAAAGAGATGTTTTTGTTAAGAATTCTAAGGAATCCAAGTTTGCAAAACATGTGGGAGACAGGCAAGAAACTTGTCATTTTTGGCTCAAAAGCAAATTCGTTTTAAGAACAAAACAAAGTCAACTGGTCGTAGGAGCTCCTTTACTTTAGGTTGGCCCCTTAACACATGAACGTAGTAAGCACCAAGGATTGGTCAGGAAGGAATCTCTACTCTTCAGTCAGTGTTTTCAAGTTAACTCAGACCAGGCAGTCTCAGCACCTTGCTGTCCAGGTTCAAAAGAAGAGCCACTTTACCGGGCACCACGGCTTGTTGGGAACACTTGCCCTGGCAGAGTTTTCTGGTCACCTGCGCAACATCCACCCCTTTGTTCTCCCCGTTACTAATGAAACCCCAATTTTGTTGGATGTCACAATTTACCTAGCACTTTATTTTTTTAAAAAAGGTACTTTCCCAAGCTTCCCTTGTAGGTGGGGTGGATATTTGACCCAGTTCTAGCCAATGAGAGATAATAGAAAATTGTTAGGTGGGGCTGCGGAAAGCCTCCTTAAAATAGAGGCAGATTAATTACCTAGGCCTTTCCCTGTATCTCATTCCTCTTGCCTGGAACACTGACATCATATAAGAGATGAAACAGCCTTCTCACAACCATGAGGCAGCAAGCCCATGGTTCTTGGTGGAGCCTCTCTACCATCGCTGGTGCATTACTTTCCTTTGGCTGCTGTAACAAATTTTCATAAACTGGCTGGCTTAAGCAACAGCGATTCACTTTCTCATAGTTCTGGAGGCTAGAAGAGGGAAATCAAGTAGGGCCATACTCTGGGGGCTTTAGGGGAAAATCCATTCCCTGCCTCTTCCAGCTCCTGGTGGCTGCTCCTGGGTTTGTGGCCACATCACTCCAATCTGAGTCTGTAATCACATTCTGCCTCCTCTTCTGTCTAGTTGTTATCAAATTCAAGGGGTTCCCCACTAAGGGTGTTCTATTCAAGAATGAGACAAAGTTGCCTTCAGGTACTTTTATTTACTTGCAACAAATAAAGGAGACGGGATTCATATCCAAAGCTCTGCCTACCTGAAAGGAGCCTTATCCATTGCTTATATACACTATTTGGTTAATTACATGTTGATTTCTTATTTGCAATTGGCTACTTTCATCCAGTTGAATTCTGGTCAGCTCAGTCCTGTTTATAGCTGCATCTGCAAAATACTATGCTACATTTTAACATTTAGAAAGAAATAACATTTAGTAAGAATGGCCAAGACCTTGAGACCTTGTCCTATCTAACATAATCATCATCTGCTTCACTCTTAGAAAGACATTTGTCATTGGATTTAGGGCCCACCCAGGTAATCCAGGATGATCTCAAGATATTTAACTTACACTTGCAAAGACCCTATTTCCAAATGAGGTCATATGCACAGTCTCAGGGCTTTTCATATGGACACATCCTTTGGGGGTCCACCAAGCCTGGATTGCCTACCTGAAGACTTCTTACTCACCTTCTCTCCTCCAAAAACAAAAAATAAAAATCCTTATTAGTGTAAGCCACTATTTTCCAGGTTTCTGTAAGTCAGAGCCAAATGCATTCCCTAACAAAAAAAATTGTTTAACTCAGTGAGAACAATAGGAGGATTTCAGGAATGGACCCTGAGTATAGTTTAAACTACCAGGGTTCTAAATTGCTGTTTTGGCGTTTGGCATAGATCAAAATCCACTTTAGAATTCCAATCCATTTCTCAGTGTGGACCCCAGACTATCAGAATGACCTGGGGTACTTATTTAAAACTCTGGTTCTTTGACCTTAAAATGGGATTGCTGAATCAGAATCTCTGGGAACTTGCATCTCTAACAAATCCCGATGAAGGCTCTTATGTTCAGTGATGTCTGAGAACCACCATCCTGCTTTACAAGGCTCCTCTGCACATGGACTTCGGCTTGCACGGCTCATCACAGTATGGGTCGTCTGCCTCAAATTCTGTTGATTTTGTGGTTAAACTTGTTTATCTCCATTGATTAAACAAAATCTGTGTTTCTTTAACAATAAAAAAAATTATCTTTCTTACATTGCGTTTTCACAGACTTCAAAAGCTACCTGATAACCTAGGCTAGATTTTACTGTGGGTGCTATGTAAAAATGTGCTCTTTCTTAGTTACAAATTGCACAGCCAAAACATACCATACCATCGGATCAGAGGGGGAAAGGCAGCACCCAATATAGGATAGGGTTTCTGTTTCTACAGAGGGGCAACCGTGCATCGTGGAATACATGGAAAACAAAACTCCCCGCAGATTCATGGCTCCATTGGGATTAATCAAATCCCTGGTTTGTGAGGGAGTTTACTGTACATTCCTTTGTCTTTAATTTCTTTGATTCTTGCTTTTCAACTTCCCTCCGGAGAGTATGATGCGTGCCATTTGGGATCAGGTGATAATTCCAAAGTGTGGCTCCAGACCATCCAATCACTAGTTATAAGTCCTTCCTTAAGCCCCTGCAATTTTGCCATCCACCAAGCCTGTGCCCCTCCCTCATTCACAGGTAAGGGAGGGGAAGCAATTATCTGAGGAGTCAGGCTCTGAGCCAGTTTTGAACTTCTCCTGCCTCAGCCAACACCAGAGGCAGAGGCTGAGCTCCAATCTCCGGGCTGCCCACTCAGAATTCAGGCCGCTGGTGACGGAAGCAGCATAAAACTGAATTCGAGTGGCTATCCTCACGGCCAACTGGCTGCAGAGAAAAGGCTGCGTGCCAAGGAGACGCGGATCTGAATCCCATGAAAGGTCAAAGGAAAGGATTGTTTTATTTCCTAGAAACTGAACCACCAGAACCACACCCACCTCAAATCCCCTCCAAATCCTCTAAACTCGGGGAGAAGCCTGCCTCAGGTGGGGGAAGGGGCCGTGAGATTCTTCTGGCTGGAAAAGTGCTGTGACACATTAACCGCTTCCCTGCTGGGAAACTTCTCAGGCTCCAGGGCTGAAACCAATGGGTGTGCTTGCTGTTCGAGGGCCCCAGGCGAACACGTGAACGTTTGTTTCCAAATGTGTGCTGGGACTGTTCCTCTGCCAGGCCTCCCCACCCAGCAAGGAACCTGCAAACCCACAGCAGAAAAACCGCCACACCCACCGATGTTTCACATATCAGCACCAGCTCACAGAGGCTCTTCCTCTGGCTGTCTGGTTTCTGCGGAGAGGGCAGGGAGGGGGTTAACCCACTTTGGTCCCTTGCCGCCTCAGCACACTTAGAAAATGCTGCCAGAGATACAAAGCTCCATCCCTTTCCCAGATGTGTTGGGTTCTGTGTTGAGACTGTTTTCAGCTCTGAAATTAGACAAACTTATCTATCGAAAGCCTTTGCAGAAGTCAACAAATGCCACTCAAGTCTGTGTAATTTCTTCCTACACGGAATCCCTGTAGCATTCATTTCACATCTATGTCATCTATATGGCTTTTAGTGTAGGCTGTCTGGTTTTGCATTTAGGTATATATGTCTTACGTCTTTCTCTGCTGTGTGTTCCTGGAAGGCATGTAGTATCATCTTAAATAGAGTTAATGAGAAATCATCTTTGCCCTAGCTGGGTAGCTTAATTGGTTGGCGCATTATCCAGTACACCAAAAAGTGTCAGGTTTGATTCCAAGTCAGGGCACATACCTAAGTTGTGGGTTCGATCCCCAGTAGGGGCATGTGTGGGAGGCAGCTGATCCATATTCTTTTTTTTTTTTTAAGGATTTTATTTATTCATTTTTAGAGAGAGGGGAAGGGAGGGAGAAAGAGAAGGAGAGAAACAGAAATGTGTGGTTGCCTCCCCATGCCCCCTACTGGGAACCTGGCCACAACCCAGGTAAGTGCCCTAGACTGGAAACTGAACCAGCAACGTTTTGGTTCACAGGCCGGCACTCAGTCCACTGAGCCACACCAGCCAGGGCTGATGGATGTTCTCTTTCTTTCTCCCTCTGTCTCTCCCTTCAGTGAACATATCCTCAGTCAGGTGGAGATTAAAAAAGAAAGAAAAAGAAATCATCTCTAGCTGAATAATAAAATCTGGAAACATGTGTTTTCTATTTGAGGGGCTATCAGAAGTTGTTACTGTGTGGGAAGTGAGTGGATTGGTTCTACATTTAGGCCAAAGCAGAGTTGACCCAAAGCATCCCTGACTGAGCCGGGCAGAGATACAATGGTTGCCCCCTGCTCCCTACCCACATTCAGAAACCAACCTTGAGCTCCAGGTCTCTGGTGAGAAGATGGGCTGTCACTGCAACCCACACCCAGCTTCTAATGTTACGAGTCTAGAAGGGCTATGTAATGGCATCGACGTAACTTTGTAACATCTGACAACAGCATGTGCCAGGGGAGATTTGGCACGGGGTCAGCTGTCTCCCTATTCAGAGGCAGAAAATGAGGATAAGTAGGAAAATATTGGTTAGATAACTAAGGATAATAGAATCTCAGAAGAAAATATCTAGTTGTCGGTAGGATATAATTACACCCATAAGCAAATTTCTTCAAGGTTACTTGCTCTTCAGAGATTAGATTGCAGCTATGCCAAAGTCTCATTTTTCATGGCTCACGCCCTGGGCCCACCCCATCAGCAAAGGAAATTAAAGGTCAAATGGCATTTTCAGAAAACAATTTATCTCAAGTTTCTAGGTTTTCACTTAATAAGAATTCATTGAATGCTAAATATGGACCTAACATAATCAACACTAGGCACCTGTGGTAGCTTGTCCCCAAAGATACCCCTCCAACCTGGCCTCCTGGTGTTTACTCCCCTATATAGTTGTGTCCTCTTTAACCAGGGCTCTCATTTTTGAGACCCTGTGACTGCTTTTGAACAATAGAACGTGGCTGCTGTGACGCTACATGATTTCTAGGACTGCATCACCAGAAACTTTGCAGCTTCCACCTGGATCTCTTTGGAGTACTTGCTCCAGGAGAAACCAGCCACCAGGTAAGTTCAAAACCCTGAGACCACAGTGGGCAGGGGGCCGAGGGGGGGCGGCGGGAGATATGCCCAGACAGCCCTTAGCTGTTTCAGCTATTTCATATGAGTCAGACGTGTGGGAAAGAAACTGTTTCATATGTCCGGTCCAGTCAAGCCTTCACATGACTCCAATCTCTTCCACCGTGTGACTACAACTGCCAAGAGAGACCTCAAGCAAGCATAGCCCAGCTAACACACTCACTCACACACACACACACACATACACACACACACACACACACACACACACACATAACACACACAGCACGAGAGATAATAAATTGATGTAAACCTCTAAGTGTTGGTGCGGTTTGTGACAACACCATAGATAATCAAACTAGTTCCAAAGAAACATTTCATTTTTATAAAAAGTCAAAGGCCTTGCCCTTGGAGAACTTACAATACAAGTGAGGCAGGAGCACACCCACAGAAAACAACATGATTGCCCTACAGCATAATTCATCCCCAAATACAGAAACAATTTTTTCCACCTAAGGAATGGCTCCAGGCCTGCAACTGGGTTCGTGCAACAGAGGAGGAAAGTGGCACCAGCCCTGCCAAGGAGAGTAGCCAAGTGAGTCCTGGCAGTCAGTGAGGGGACAGCTGTCACATCTACTGAAAAAGTGAAGACAGAGCTGAGAAACATTGATAAAATACAGAGCAGAAAAGTGAGCAGAGAAATATGGCAAAACACATGGTAAAAAATATTCAAATGTTCACATTAAGAATATAACCAAAAGAAAACAAATTAACGCAAGACACTATTTTTCAGCTATCCACTCAGCAAAGATGTTTTTAAATTGGTAATATTTGGACTTTCAGGCTTCAGTGAAACCCATGCATCCTTCTGGCAGGAGGATACTGCAAATGAATCTCATGTTTCTTCAGGGCGATATGCACCAAAGCCTTTAAAATAACCGTATCTTTGGCCTGTTATTGAATTTCTAGAAATTTAGCCAGAGAAAATTATCAGCCATTTACAAAAAAATTTATCATGTAAAGTTTTTTAAAATAGAATTACTTATAATAGCATGAATTAAATATAATCTAAATGTCCAATGGTAGGAGAAAAAATAACTCTATGATGGTATAATTACAGGTTATATTCACCATATTTTAAAACTGTAATAGCACAGGCAACATCAATTAGAATTTTAACCAGCACACCAACCAATCAAAACCAATAGGCTATCCAATCATAACAGATGCACCAACCAACCAGATCGAAGATGCAAATAACCCTACCTACAGCCACCATGTTGCATAACAGCTGGATGTAAGCCTAAGGGTCCCTCCATGTAGCTAAAAATCATAAATTGTTAAAAATTATGTTTTTAAATAATGTTTAATGATATTACAGTAGAAAGTTAAATGGAAAAAAGAAGAAAAGACCTTATAGAATCTATACACACATACAGGAAAGCAAATATATCAAAATTGAGTGATTGTCTTGAATGATGAGATTATCAGCTGTAGCTGGTGGTATTATCAGTGACTTATTTATTTTCTTTATGCACTTTTCTACATTTTCCAAATCATCTATTACAAACATGCGTTATTTTCCTAAGCTATCAGAAAAAGTCGTATTATATAAAAGAAAGAAAATACAAGTAATCAGAGAGATCTGGTCGGTTGAAGTGTGTGAAATTTGACTTGAAATGATGAACAGAAATAAAGGAAAGTTCTAGTTTGGGATGGAGTATGGGAAACTATAGGAACTTGACCATGAGAACAGACAAAGCACGAACAGAAGGAATTCTAAGTGGTCGAACAAGGAAATCATGAGGGGAAACCAATGCTGGATGCAGGTAATCCTAACTGCTAGGAGGGAGTCTGGTGGAGAGAGCAGAGAAAGGAAGAATAGCCAGAGGGTTTCTGTTCTAATACAATATTCCTGGCAGCTAATCAACGGGCACATGTACACACAGGTTTCTTTCACCCTGTCAGGATTTTGACTTTAGTGAAATACACCTGCTGTTCTCTTCATCCTGATAATTCAACATCTATCTCATTAACAAATGAGCCTTTGTTATCTTCTCCCAGGTCAGGGTCTGTGTGGAAGAAAGGAAACAAGGAGGAAGTGACACATGACTACTGGTTCAATGACACCGAAACAGCAGGACCAGAATTTTTACGTGCACCATAGCAAACGAGCTTAAGGTTAGACAAGCTTGGGATCAGACATCTAAATGTATGCCTCCCTCTTTTTTTACTTTCTATTTGGAAATAATTTCAAACTTTCAGATAAGTTGCAAATCTAAGAATAGAAAAAAACCACCCATACACCCTTTACTCAAATTCACCTACTATTTTACATATTTATTTTATCACTTGTTCTCTCTCTTTCCCCTTCTCTCACATATAATATTTATACACAAAACATATGCACACAGTTTTTTAATCACTTAAGAGTAAGTTGTGCACATCACATGTATTTCCTAAAATTAGGACATATTCTCACGTAACTACATCACAGTTGTCAATGTCGGCCACTTTAACATTGACAAAATTATTTCACCTAATATATTGTCCATATCCCAACGTTGCCCGTTGACCTCATGGTGTCCTTTGAAGCATTTTCCCTCCAACGTCAGATCCGGTGTAGAATCAGGTATTGCACTTAGTTGTCGTGTCTCTCTAGTCTCCTTTAATGTGGAACAAATTAATTCCACAAAATAATTACACACACACTCAAAAAGGCATTTGTCTTCATTCAGACAATTTATTTGAATTACACATTTTCCAGATTCATTTTGCCAAGGAATCTCTGCCAACCGATTGCCCCAGATTTCTTCTCCACAGCCCACACCCTGCCGGAGCCCCCTTCCAGCAGAGGTCCCAGCAGCACAAAGTCTCTTTGGGTGGCAGGTACAGCTTTGTCCTGCAAAAGCACTCTTCTCCTTAGCCTTAAAAGGACCCATAGCTCCGAATTGTGTCCCAGATAACTATAAACAGGCGACCATTTACTTTAAGAAACCATAGTCTTCCACGCCTGACTAGAGAATGTAGCACAGTCTCTTGTGGTGGTGAATTACCAGATCACTTCATAGCCTTAAAGCATTTTCCCAATCCCCTCCTCCACCTGTCTCCTTCTGAAGTACCCTGACCTTTTGACAGCCAGCCCATTCCTCTTCAATTACTCTTATAAACGTAGGAACAGAGATGGCTGTGGTTGATAGGCACAACTAGACAAAGGCTCCAGATGAGAACTTTTGATGGCTACGGTTTCCATCTGAGCCTTGGAGACAGGTATGAATCCACATTAGTGCCGGAGCCAAACCATATGGGTGGGGGAAACTTGACTACCAGACTGAAATCACAGACACACTGCGAACTGGAAAACTACACCTCGCCCGCTCTCGGTTTATTTGCATGCAGTCTCAGCCAAATCAATATCGCCATCTTAATCAAGAGGGAATTACAGGCTTCGGCAGAGAGGTAACACTGTTAGTAATTACATCCGAGCCATTTTCAGACACATTGCATGCTGAGCTGAAATATTTAAACAGATATGAGAAGAAAAAAAAAAAATCAGAGAGAGAGAGAGAGATTGAGGGCTGTGTGTGCCCAGAGTGGTGATTCAAGAAGTCATTGTGTTCATGTACCAACCTTAGAAGGGAAGTGCCAGACCAGGAGTCTAAAGGTCAGGGGAAGAACACAGCAGGGGCATCGTGGACACGCACAGCAAGAGGGGAGCATGCTGCAATCCTAAGTGAAACTCTCTAGACTCTTCTCTTTTAATCAAAATCATCTCTGTGCTTCTTTAAGAGGGAAAATCCTCAGTATGGTTTCCACATAAGACACGGAGTGTTTGCAAATTACCGAAGATACAGTTTGGGAAGAGGACCACTCTCGTTGGCTGTGAACATGTTTAAGGAAGCCCAGGGCTCTGTGCCCAGCCCCAGCTTCCAGCAGCAAATAGAAATTAAGGAGATGGGGGTGGTGGGAGAACAGATCAAACAACATTCATTTGTGTTAAAGTTTTGTAAATTCTTTTCATCCATTTTTTTTCTCTTCTCTAACTTGTATTCCATTATTTCGGAAAGAGGATTTGCTTAAATTAAGAAAGTCTGAAAGGGTATCTGCAAATAAGGAAATGTGATTTTCTTAATTTCCAGTGCAGACAGGCGTCAGTCACCCAAGCAGGGAAGGCGCAGCGGAGGAGACACGGCTTTAGTTAAAGAGGAAAAAGGGCACAATCAGCTCTGAGAGGGCAGCTTGGGCCATGCTGGCCTCCGTCCAACAGGGCTTGTTTATGTGCAAATGACTTTTTCTAAAGTACTGGAAAACGCTTCCTTTCCTCAAGGAGATAAGCTCCCTCTTGATATCTCATCTATTCTACTCACTTGGTTATTTTTTCCCTCTTTTTCCCCTTGATATATTTTTTTTCAATTTTCAACTGTACCTCCTATTACAAATGATCATAAAGTCCAAATGAATCCATTTTCACTGGTCGAATACTGCCCCACACATGGTTTCATCACCACAGCTGTTTTATAGCGGTGACTTATTAACCAGCTCCCTGGGAACCAAGCCAGCCAGGGCACTGAGAGAACAACCATGTTGGGACCTCAGGGCTGTCCTGGTGGCAGCTGCTGTGAGGCGGAGGAGGTTCCATCTCTGTCCCTGGTCCTGGACGTGCCTGTGGGGCCAGAGCCCAGCCCAGCAGGACACAGAGCTACTCACAGGCTGATGCATCCCAGGTGGAGCATGGGTATGCTCAGGGTCCCCTTGAAAAGGAGAGAATGCACTTTGCCAACATCCCTCCCCCGTCTCCCCATGACACAGAGCCTTAGCCCACCTTGCCTAGAAGGAAGGTGAAACAAGGGGCTCTGCTTTCTGGGACACAGTCACATGTATTTTGTATTACTTCATGAAGCGATAAATTTCTATCAGTGAAGGGGTGCTACTGGAATGTTGTCGTCCAAATCTCCCCCGCCATGGGATTCCCATCTGGTATTACTCCCCATCTGGTATCCATTGGTATTTCCCTCTGATGAATCCCCCATCCAAAATATCTAATCACTAAATGGTGACAGTTTTACATCTGCTTTGTCTGCTTCTCCCATTCCCAATATGCTTCTTCATCACCTGCCACTCACCTGACTATTGAAAGAACTCCTTAGCTGGACTCCTTGCCTCTGACCACCAGCCTTCAGCAGATGGGTGAGTGGAGGGAGAGAGACCCAAAACCCTTCAGTGGTGTGTACAATAGGCCGCTTAGGCTGCTATAAAAATATATCACCGACCAGATGACTTAAACAACAGAAATTAATTTTCTCACATTTATAGAGGCTGGAAGTTATGGAGGCAGGTTTGGTTTTTCCTGAGGCCTTCCTTCTTGGCTTGAGATGTCTGTCTTCTTGCTGTGTCCTCACATGGTCACCCCTCAGTCTATGTGTCTGGTATCTCTCTCTGTGTCCTAATCTCCCCTTCTTATAAGAGTACCAGCCATCTTGGACTAAAGCTGACCCAAATGACCCCATTTTAACTTAATAACTTCTTTAAAGTCTCTATCTCCAAATCCACTACATTCTGCAGTACTGGGGATTAGAACTTCAACATATTTAGGGGGGAAACAATTCAGCCTGTAATACTGCTTGACCAATAGCACGTGGTGGCAGTGATGCTGTGTTCGTTTTCAGGCCCAAGATTTAAGAATCTTGGAGCTTCCACTTCCTGTCTCTACAATTCTTGCTCTTAGAACCTGCTGGCCATGCTGTGAAGAAGCACAGACCACGTGGGGAGGCCACGTGCAGGAGTTCTGGCTGACAGCCCCTGCTGGAGTCCTATCAACCTCCAGAGTGTGGGCGAGAGGCTCTCCAGATGACTCCAGTTCCAACCACCCTCTGATTGCAGCTGCAAGAAAGACCCCACGTGAAAATCTCCGTGTTGAATCCGGTCAATTCCCAGAACCGTGAGAGTTATGAAAATAGAAGTTAAATTTTAAACCACTGAGTTTGAGATGATTTCTTACACAGTAATAGATGTTTTTGTGTGAAATCCTCCAGTTATAGCATTGACAATGAATATAAATTTAAAACACCAAATAAAACACTTTCCAGCCAAATACTGCACTTCTGGCAGCTGCCAGTTTGCCACTTTTGTTTGCTCTCACAGTTCCCAGACACTTGGAATGTCAGCTGACACCCTGCTTCTTCATACCTTCATGCTTTTGCAAATGCATTCCTTCGATCCAAGCTGCTTAGTTGCCTTGGAGTAAGAGCTTATTAACTTTTATTGAATAAGTGAACGGGGGACCAGATAGTCAAGGACTAACTATACCGAGGTCATTGCCTGTCTTCCTTGATTCTCCTTGAGTCCTTATCAGGAAGCCTTTTCCACCAAGGTAGACAGACCTGGCTCTGTCCTTGCCTCTTGCAACAAAATGGCCCTCACATGTTGTATAACTTGTATTCTCCAGTTTCCCCCACTTGAAGGAAACTTCAAGAAACTTCTCATTTCTCTGGATTGACTCCTTATTCTCCTTCTTTACCTTTCCTCTGGCACTTTTTACTGGTGTTCAGTTATTCAAGAGAGACCGTCAAGCACCACGAGTTCACCAGGCACTGCGCTCTGCAGTGCACAGGGCACGTGGGTACAGAGATGGCCATGGCACACTCTCTCAGAAGGACTCGCCTTCCGGGGAACAGGAACACCTCTCATTTAATCCTAACAACCAGAGATGCCCTGTGGATGGGCAAGTCTACCACAGTCCAGATCCCATCTTTCTTTACTTTCCACAGTAGTGAATCACAAACAAAACTTCATTTTGCAGTGATAAATTCTTGGCTCCCGGCATGGGCTTCATCCCAGCTGCTTCGGGACAATCAACTTGCTCCTTTGTCCTTAGATATCATTGTTTTTGAATCTTGCTCCTACAGTTGCAGCTAAATTCTCTTCAACATCTCCCGTACCTCTAGTCTCTCTAGCACTCCGATCCCTATCAAACAGTGATAGGTTAATCTTTTTCAATTATAGTCTACCCTCAAAATTATTTTGTATTGGTTTCAGGTGTACAGCACAGCAGGTGGATGACTATTTACTTTACATAGCATTCCCACTCATATTTCCGGTATCCAACTGGCAGCATACATAGATATCAAAATATTATTGACCATATTCTCTACGCTGTACTCTACATCCCCATGATTATTTTGTAACTACTAATTTGTACTTCTTGATCCCTTTGCCTTCTTCTCCCAGCCCCCTAATCCCCCCAAACACCACTCTCTGTGTCTATGAGTCTCTTTCAATTCTGTTTGTTCATTTATTTTCTTCTTTAGATTCCACATATAAGTAAAATCATATGGCATTTGTCTTTCTGTGACTGACTTATTTCACTGAGCATACTACCCTCCAGGTCCATCTGTGCTGTCACAAATGATAAGATTTCATTTCTTATGGCCAAGTAATATTCCATTGTATATATGTACCATATCTTATTTAGATAGATTAATCTTTTCAAAATGCCATCTAAAAACTATCATCAGAGGCCATCCAGACACCAGACGAAGGTCTAAATGCCACAGCGTAGAAGTCAAAGGCATCTAAGGCCTGGCCCCAACCTGTTTCTCCCACTTCCTCTTACATAACAAGCTGCATGAGCCTAGGGACACACCAGAACACCTCCCCCAGCTCCATGGCTTTCTCCCACTTCCACTTCCACTTCACAACTTGCCCTACTCAAGCCTCACTGCTTGCTTGAGAGAACTCAGATTCTTCCTTTCACGATCTCCTCCGATGGCCCAGGGCCATCAAAACAGAACCTCCCTTTGACACAGATAACATAGACTTCCCCAAACCAGACACATTCCCCCTGGGGTCGTCTCTCGGCAGGTAGGTTCCAACTCTCCAAAGACACTTTGAGCCTTTCAAAGGCAGAAGTCATGTTTTGTATAGCCCCCAGGACCAAATATGATGCCGAATGGTAAATGCTTAATAAATGTCTGACAATCATATCCAACTATATGTGTGTGAACTGTATGTGTGTTAGCTTTGGTTATTGATTAGACACAACCCAACTGACAGTTAAACACCTCAGTTCAGTCGGTGACCTTGAGTTCCATTCTGATCCTGTAACAATGCGTAAAACTTAGCAGGATTTACTGGCCACTCAGTAATTAAATGATTGACCGGGGGTTCTACACTGTAAACACCACCTGAGGAGATGTGCAATCCCATTTCTAGAACGAACCATGATAGCCTCTAAACCATGACACTCCATACTCCTGGAAGTTACCAAAACAGTATCTAAGAGATGGGCTAAAGCCACCAAAAAAAGGAATCGAAATCATTTCCTTGTTCTTTACCCCACAGCATCCTGGAGTTAGCGGCCAGCTGAAACACGTGAAAGCGGCAGGTCCACAAGTGTCTGACTTTAAACGTGTGACAGCTCAACTAAAAAACAACTCAATGGGTGTGACCAAGAGGATTCCGTTCAGGGGCGCTGAGCTCACTCCTCACTTCTGAGTGTGGAATGACTGGATTCTAAAAATGCCCTGCTGACTGCCGGAGGGGGGAAAAGGGGTGTTACCTTTAAGAAAATAGAGCCATATTGCCAAAACTATATGCATTTAATGTGAGGATTAGGGATTAAGGCATGTCCAAATCATCATGTCCCACTCTCAACTCATCAGTCCCTCCCTCCCATGAAACCTGGCTCTTCTCCATCACAGCCTGGCTTCCTCGGTGCCTTTCTTCCCCTCACCCTTGAACTTAATCAATCTCCAAGTCCCATTTTACCTCCTAAGCCCCTCCCGAGTCTGTTCACTTCCTTCCATCTCCACCACACAGTTTAAGAAACCTTCCTGTCTTCCCTGCACTGACCCAAATGGCTCCACTCTCTCCTTCCTCCAACCCATTCTTTACACTGAGCCCAGAACCATAGCTTCAAAATGCACATTAGCTCATGTTGCTGTGATACTTAAAACCCTTCAAAGGTTTCTCCTTGTACAAGCAGTGGTGAGATCGAACATCCATCAAGCCACTTTATGATCTTGCCTGCGCCAGGCCTTTGCACATACTGTTCTTTCTGGCTCAAATGTTTCTCTCTATTCCTTCGTCTAATTAATTCCTACTCTTTCTTCAAAGCTCAGTTCAAACATCCTTCACTTTAAAAACCTTCCCCGATTCTCCAAACCAGGGCAAGTCCTTTGTTATATGTTCCTATAACATGTATTTTGCTTCTCCATTTAGCACATACAATTAACTCAATATGTAATTATGTGTTTAACGGCTATCTCTCCTGCCTGAAAGTAAGCTCCATGGGCCAGGGAAACAGTGTCTTGCTCTCTGCTCCCCCTCCCATGCCTATGACAATACCACACACATGGGAGGCACTCAGATAGTTGTTGAACATATAGAAGTATAAATGAGTTAATGAATAAAGGTAAAGTATTCACAACCAATTACTAACACAAAGCCACTGAAGCAACTTTGCTTCTGGGAAACAAAGAGAGGAAGGGAGGGTTAAAGAGATTTGATTTCCTCTACAAAATATCATATTGCGTTCCTTGTGGACAAAATCTTCAGGCAGAGCAGCCTTTGGGTGCCTGGTTAATAAAGCATTCAATAACATTTACTCCCATATTATTTTTCAGGTCCTTTCTTGTCTCAAGTTCAGGTCTCTGGAAGGCTGGAATAATTTTTAATAAAGTATCTGAAGAGTACTAACATAGAGTTAGGTACAAGGCAGATCGCCGATAAACACTTTGAGTAATTGAATCCTCAAAATCACCAAATTGTAGCTCCAGTGGCTTCTAGTCTCCAAAAAATAGTTGTAAGGAGAGAGCAAAAAGTTATATCCCTTGAAAGGAAGGGCAGCATACTATAATCTGCACGTAGATGTGCTGTGCATACACATGGATGTGCCTGACACGCGGACCAATAAATACCCACTGGACTGGGACCTAGTACAGGTGAGGCATGCCACAGGGGCCTGGCAATGAACAGCCAGTCTCACCAGACCCGCTCTGACTTCCACTTTCTCTCCTGTAATCGCTTATGAGATCTCCACTTTACAAAAGAAAAAGTACCCTATGCCCATGTCTAAAGTGAACAACCTGATTTAGAAGAGCTCATATTTAAAAGTCCAGAGACAGAGCCTCTGAGTCATCTCAAATGAGACCACAACTTGCCCTCTCAACTTAAGAAAACAAAAGAAGCCACAGGACTCAGGCACCTTCCCTTCTAAGTGGCAGGAGAAGTGATTTTTCTCTCATTTGTTCAGAGCGTACCTGGTGATTTCTTCTTCCCCAGCCCAGTGTGGAATTGTATATTTCAGCCCAGTCCCGTTGCCCCTAAATCCCAACTAGCTTTCTCTTTGCTCTAGCCATCTCATGGAAAAGAGCCGCAGTGCCGAAAATGCAGCAGTCTCTTCTTGAGTCCTGTTCTGATTCTGCTCTGCGGCTCATCCCCAAAGCACAAAGCAGAGCTCTGTTTCAATCCGGGTATGCCCACCACACCTGCTAACACCAGGCGCTAAAACCACTCGGTCAAATAGGAATACGCTCTTCGCAGCGTCTGCCTCAGGAATCTGCACCAGCAACACCAACCAGCTCCCCATAAATGCTAGCTGAAGAAATTCTGGGCTAGCACAAGCCTTTCCAAGAGAAGCCTGACAGCTTTTTGAATCCAATTTCAAATAAATGTCTGCAAAGACGGCATTCCTGTCCTACCATATTTTTGTTTAAAAAATATATTTAAAATGAACTATCCAGTGCTTTGCACCTAAGTATTCAAATCACTTAGCACAGGTTAAAATGTCTAACTATCTTTCATATTTTTTACAAACAACTTTACAAATAGAGAATCTTTTATGGGAGTGGGATTATATGCTGTATAAACCACAAACAATCAATACAGTTTGGGGTGAAAAATGACACTTACCGATCATTCCCAGAGAGTAAGGCAGAAGCATCCATGTGACGGTAAATAGCAGGACCTACAAACTGCCCAAGGCCCAACACCCCTTCCACTCCGTGTCCTGGCCTGGAATTGCTCCATCCCTTCAGGTGTCCGGCAAGCAAGTCCAACCCAGCAGAGCCCCATCACAAGGCACAGACTGGAGCCGAGGGCTGCTGGTGGGGTTCAATTGAAGAATCATTTCCCAAGTGCAGACATGCTGGGCAATGTCTCTAGTTCCCATAGGAACCACAGGGGCTAAGGTGGCAGCAGCTCTTCAGGGCTGGGCTGTCCACTCCCCACGTTTATGTTCAAGAAAGACGCTTCCTGCCGAATCAGTCAGGATCTTTTGGGTTCAGGCCTTTCTTCTTATTCTGCTCCAGCTACCAGGAGCCAACCCCTCCCAGGTGAGTCAGGTTAAGGAGGCCTCATAGGTCAGTTCTCACAGATGACTGTGAGAAGGTGGAAATGCAGGCTGTGGTCAAGCAGGAAGCCAGAAGCCAGAGGGAGGGGAAGTGCTACCTGCACCAGCAAAGCCATCCAAAACGCTGCGTCCAAAGCAAGGTGTCGCAACTGAGGCCTAAGGTCTAGCTGCCACCACGGATGCCAAAGAGAATTCCTCATGGTAGTCCTTTGAGGCATGGCAACCCTCCCTCCCCGTCCAGACTCCTTCCTCAAATGAGTCTCAGTCCCAGCTGTGAGCCCCTTAGTGATTTCTTTCAGTTCACGTAAACAGCCACTTCCAAGCGAGCAAGCCGACTCCAGGAAGGCTGCGTGAGGACCAGCTCCAGCATCTCTCCACCCCTCTCTCCCCACCATGACACCTACTCATTCACACACATGGCTAAGGGAAGCCATGCAAGTGCTACTTTTAAAGAGCCAGAAAAATGTGCTTCAGAATCATTTTCTGTCCTTGCCTGCATGTGAGGCAGCTGGCAACTTCCTTTTCCAGGAGGAAGCGGTGGGAACACAGAAATGCGATCTCTGGTAGAGCAGCCCACCGCACTCCAGAGTCTGCGCTCCCCTCCTGGACCTTGCGGACAGGCACCAGCCACAGACACACCAGTTCTCATGGGCCTGAGACACTGCCACTGTTCTGCAGGGTTTGGCAAACTATTTGATAATAGTTTACACCTCAAAAAAAGGACAGTGAATCACGTTTCTACACCAAGCTTTGTGTTTCTGTAATTGAGAGGAAAGATGTTCAAGTCTAGCACCTTATGAGTTCCTTTGTTTAAGCAGAACTCTCTGCCCTCTGCGTGCCAGGGTTTTTCCCCTCTGGAGCAGCTGGGCAAATGCTGGTAGAGTGTACAAGTTAAAGAAGTTGGAGCATTCATTGTACGTGCCTTTTTTACGTTACTCTGGTTTTGAAATTTCAGAATAAGCTGCAACTTGGATAGTCTTATTTGAACCATAACTCTTATTCCTGTTGGCAATTTTTCAACTCTGAAAGATTAAAAAAGAAAATCAAAGGCATACATATCTTTCTAAAACAACACCCTGTGCACTCCTTCTAGCCCTGTTTTCTTTCCTTTGTCTTAAGACTGTTCATACCCGCCCTGGCTGGTGTGGCTCAGTGGACTGAGTGCCGGACTGCTAACCAAAAGGTCACCGCTTTGATTCCCAGTCAGGGCACATGCCTGGGTCATAGGCCAGGTCCCCAGTACAGGGCACACGAGAGGCAACCACACATTGGTGTTTCTCTCCCTCTCTCCTTCCCTTCCCCTCTCTCTAAAAATAAAATAAATAACATCTTTAAAAAAAGACTGTGCATTCCCTCTGGGCTACCTCCTTGTTGAAGCCTCTGATATGAGGATCCGCCTTCAAGGCACTTTCCCAGGATGGGACTCTCCCGCCATTCTCCGCCTCCATTACATTTCCTACAAAACCAAAAACTGCCAAGGCCGGTGTTCCTTCTGCTGAAAGAACACACAGTGCCCAGGATTTTTCCACTGTGTAAAACAGAAACTACTTGCAAAACAACATTAATATCAAAACATTTTAGCCCAGGGATGGGTAATTGTTGAAGTAATTAGTAATCGCTTATAGAATTTGATCCTGCATTCAGCTCCATTTACATGAAAGTTGGTAACTAAAAGGGAGCAATCCAACCCTTAGCAACTTTCAACTACAGATCACCTGTAACCCAATGATTTTGGAATAATCAACCAGAGAATGCAAATACAGAAAGAACATGTCATTGAAGGGGAATCAGTAGATTTTTTGCTCAACCTAAAAAGCAGAGATCAGTATATGATTAACGATAGACAAGAAGGTGAGCCAAACAGCTTTGGAATCCTGTCTGCATCAAACAAGGTACATAAAAATAAGTAAATGAAATCAATATGATACCAGTGGTTCTTTTGCCATCAGGACAAACATCAGCAACATGTGAACCTGTCCCGTGACTTACTGAGCCATTCCCTGCTAGTCACCGGGTGCTGTATAGCCTCCTCAATCTACACAGCATTGGACGGCACAGTATATAGCAATGCAGACTTCGGAGTTAAACTGACGGGGTTCAAATCTCAGCTCTGCTACTTTTATCTGGTATACAGCAGATGGACCCTGCTATCAGCCCCGATTCTGGACTGTCTGGATGACATCAAAAGCCTTCAATAAACTTAAAGTTCTGCCTCAGTCTACCACTGAAGTCTCCTGGCAAGAGCCCGGAGGGAGAGAATGATTAGGGTGTTTTTTGCCCTGTTTGACTCCTTCCTGTGTGGCTGCCATGGACTAATAGTGCCCTTAACCAGAGATCACTGCTCTCTGTAAGTGACAATTGGCTTCAAGCCCCTCCCTCTCCCTTCCAAGTTTTGCTGACTGCTCCTTCCTCTTGTTCGTTCAGTCCCAGGTTGCCTGCTCCTAGTTCCATCAATGCTTCCCCTAAACCCACATTTGTAATTAGCCCATTTTGTAAATAAACCCTCCCAGTTAACTATTTTTATGTGCCATCTACGTTCTGTTTGGACCCTGACTGATAAACAATATGACTCTTGATAAATTACTTAACCTCTCCATTCCTCTATCTAGAAAATGGAGGTAATAACAGTAACTTACTTCGTAGACTTGTGAGGGTTAAGTGAGTTATTAATAGGCATGAAACACTTAGAACAATGCCTGGCATGTAGTAAGCATAATTATTTTGTTGTTATTTTCCTCACCATCATCACCACCATTGTCATCATTAGGCAGCACTGACAAACAAAGGTGGCATGGCTACTGTCCTCTGGGAGCTAGCCATCTGGCCTCTAGCATGCTGGTTGTTTGTGGAGAGAGATTTTTGAAGAAAAGACCAGACAAATCTGACAATTGCTTCGAAAAGTAGCTTAGGAAAAATCCAGGGGTGATTTAACAACACTGGCCAGTTAAGATCGATGGTCATTACTAGGGGTCCCAAAGGATTTTTACATTCAGCTGCTTGCTCTGCTTTTTCTCAAGGCCCTTTCAATGTATCTTATCCTAGATTCATAGACATTTAGAGCTAAAAATGACTGACTAGAACTGTAACCCCTCACTTAGCACTTTATTTAGAAAAGAAAATTGATTTAACCAAAATAAACTTTTTAGGTCATTTTAGATGCAAACACTGCATAGGAAAAATAAGTGGAGGGAAAAAATACTGAGTCATTTTAGTCTTGCTCAAGGGACTCTCATCTAACCATTTGGAAAGATTTATTTCTAAACAAAGTTTCCTAAATCCAAGAAAGAATATTCCTGTATTCTCTCCCTAGAGAAGGGAAATGGATCTTAACAGGAGGAAAAGGAGGAGAAGAAACAGAGAAAACGGAAGTCTCTTATCCATTCTGCAGACTGATTTATAATGCCCATTAGGTTCAGGGGAAAATGGATTACTATGTGTCCAAAGCATTTGACCAGGACTTACATTCATTTCCAGGAGTGATAGTAAATAGGGTGGGGGATATATAATGCCTCAAATGATGAGGGAAACTTCTAGGATATCATGTGTGCCCACGTCAAATTATAAGAATGACATTCCTTTGGGAGAATGAAGGGCTAAATCCATCCTTTTAAGAATTGGTATTTTGGGGGAGAAAGAAACTAGATCTCAACCAAGAATATTTTATTTCATTTCTCTGAGCCTCCATTTCCCATAAAACAAGAAAGTTGAACCAGATGGTCCCTATGGTTCCTTCTAGTTCTTTATTTCTAGAATTCAGTAAATTTTATATTGGATATTACAGGTATCAAAGAGCCCCCTTCCCAGACTCAGATCCTATTACAAAGAAACAGATGAAGGTCATACCTCACTTGTGAAAGGATCAAAGTTGCTTTTTGATTTCTTTCTTTCTTTTAACATCCCTGAGTGGGTATCTAATCTTTAAACCCAAAAATTCATTTTTAACTCATCCAGTTGTTTCAAACTCTTGGTGAACAAATTTAGGTGAAAGAAATTGATTAATGAGTAATATGCCAAAGGCCACTTCGTTAATATGTCCAATTAGGAAACCCACTTGGAACACTTGAGTTGAAATTAGAAGGATGAAAAGACACGTCAAGCAATGTTAAAAAACAAGCCAATGACTGAGAGATAACCAGCAGAGCACCAAAACTGAGAATCAAGAGAACAATCCAACAGAAAAATAAGCAAAAGATTACAGTTTACGGAGTCAAAATAGCCAATAACATTAAAAAATGCTCAGCCTCACTAATAATCAGGAAAATACAGGTAAAAACAAGAAACACCATTTCATGACTGATAATACTGAAGGTTGGTGAAGATGTGTGGACTTAGGGACACACGTGGTTGGAAGCAGAATAAATAAAAACAAACATTTGGCCCTGGCTGGTGTGGCTCAGTGGATTGAGTGCCAGCCTGCAAACCAAAGGGTCACCGGTTCAATTCCAAGTCAGGGCACATACCTGGGTTGCGGGCCAGGTCCCCAGGAGGGGGCATTTGAGAGGCAACCACACATCAATGTTTCTCTCTCTCTCTTTCTCCATCCCTTCCCCTCTGCCTAAAAATAAATAAATAAAATCGTTTAAAAAAAAATTTGGAAACAAAAATCTAATGAAGTTGAAGGCATTATACCCTAAGGCCTAATAATTATATTTCTAAATATATAATCCAGTGAAACTCTAACAAAGTAATTCAAGCAGATAATTTCCAAGAATATGTTCATAATAGCAAAAATTAGGTATAATCAAAATGTCTATCAAATAATAAAAATAAATAAATTTGGGATAATCCTACAATGGGATATTATACAACAGTCAAAATAAATAAGCTTTTGAGACACATGAACCAAATAGAATTTGTAAAAGTCTATTTACATATATTTATAATTTTATTTCATTTATCTAGTGTTATAAAATATGCTAGAAAACTAAGTTATTTATAGATGCATCTACACACAAAGTATAAAGTTGTGACGAGAATCTTTCTAGGGTTATGTTCAAATCAGGAGAGTAG
This sequence comes from Macrotus californicus, assembly GCA_007922815.1. Lineage (NCBI taxonomy): Eukaryota > Metazoa > Chordata > Mammalia > Chiroptera > Phyllostomidae > Macrotus > Macrotus californicus. Next base: position 16,513 of record VMDR010001875.1, on the reverse strand, counting down.
AAACAGCTGATGAGGGAAGCGAGGAAATTTGAATAAGGAAGTGTTCACAGGGCACAGGGGACTTCCATGATGTTTTGTTTATTTTTAAAAACTGATCTAAGGGAAAAACTGGAGCAGGGAAACTGCAAGATGAGCCGAGAACACCTTGTGGTACCAGGAAATAGGGAAGTACTCCAAAAACATGTGTATGTGGGAAGGATGTAGGAGTCGTCTTAGAGGAGCTCCCAATGGCCAAATCAAGGACATTTTGGGTGACAAAATAATGGTAGTAATACATCATAAAGCAAATTTCACGAATCCATGTTCACATAAATAAATAATTAACTAAATAAGTAAAGTGGAAGAGGGGGTGTGATGAAAACACTTTCAAGGTCACCATTTGCGAACAAAAGAGGAGTGACTGTCGCAGGCGAAAATCACCAATGGATGCCAAAATTAGTAAGTAAGACAGGGTGAAAAACAGAACATTTACATAGTTTCAATGTATCCCTGCACAAGATACTTGTTAACACTTACTAATTACAAAGGGAGGAGAGTACCTTCACAGAGAAACCTAGACCACATCTCCTTAGCCAAGTGATCAAAGGGAACGTCACCAGTAAAGGGACATATCAAGGCTGAGAGCTTCCTGATACATTCTTGTGGCCTTGAAAAGGGAGCAAAATCACTTCTGTGGTACTTTTGCTAAAAATGCCTAAAATGAATTTAAACATAAGAAAACACCAGACAAATCTAAACTGAGAAACATTCCACAAAATAACTGGCCAGAACTTTTCAAAAAGTATCCCATCACAAAAGACAAAAGAAGACTGAGGAGCTGGCCTTGACCCAGTGTAGGATCTTGAACAAGGAAACAGACATTAGTGTGGAAAATTGGTGAAATCTGAATAAATTATGTACATTAGTCAGGAGTATTGTATCAATGTTAATTCACGGTTTCAATCCTGTGTCATGGTTATGTAAAGTGTTAATGCTTGGGGAAGCTAGGTGAAGGATATATGCGGACATTATTCTTGCAATTTTTTAAAGTCTAAAATAGTTTCAAGATAAAATGTGTTATAAATAGCCAAAGCAAACATGACAAAATGACAAGGTGATTAATGGAAACGAAGAATCTGTTATCTACACTTCTCTGTATGTTTAAAATATTTCACAGTAAGAGAAAAAATGAAGGATGAATAAATTTCAAATCTGAGTATAAGGAATTAGATGGTCTAAAGAGATATTGTTATCACACAGCAATTTTTAAATAATAAGTTACTGTGGCGAGGGCCCAGGCTTTGTACCTGCTGCTCGGGAACCTCGATAAAAAATTAGAAATTCAAACACTGACATAATGAGTGGCCCTGGTCTTCTGACTATGCTAAGCAAAATGCTTGATGTTAATATCCTGTTCTACCTGGTTTTTTCTGGGGGTTCGTGTTAATTTTACTCAGACTGCTACCACTCTAAAAATTTTTCCTGATTTGCTTTCCACTTAATTCCTCATCAGCTTAGAAGTCTGGGGTCCAATTTATTTTGCAGCTTTAGAGGTAATTGTCAATATATAGAAAAAATCACCTGAACAGAAGTAGGGAAATCAAGTGCACAGACTCCCTTTGAGGAGATGATAAACTCAGCTTTAAAATGTTGAGTCTGAATGGCTTCATCACTACCTTCCTGTGGAGATGCCCTGTCAGCCTTTGGGAACGCCGGCCTGGAATTTGAAACCACAATTAGTATACAACTTGGGAATTTGGGGATTATCCACAGAAGATGTGTGACTTGATAAGACCACCAAGCTTTTGGGAATGAAACTTTGAAAAACACCTACATTTAAAGAGCAGAAAAGAGAGAAACCAGGCTTTATTGGGCAGGTAAGAATGAAAACAGGATTATTCTGTATTACCAATAGTGTTAAATGATGGAAGGAATTCAAGAAAGATGGGAACGGAGGAAAAACCAGAAAATTTGATTAATAAAATGTGACCTTCAAGGCATCAGATGCAGCAGAATACCATGAAGGGAATCGGGCTGTAAGAAGCTAAGGCTACAGTGAGTAGGAAGTGACAAGGAAGGGACAGATGTTTAGTGGTGGGAAGAAGAAGGAAGATGGGTAAGCGGTTGCCCTGAGGGACTCGCTGAACTAAGGGGAGGATTTTAGGAAAAAGAAACATGAGCGCATTTGTAGGAGAAGAAGCCAAGAGAGAAGGAAAACAACCCTGCCCTAGGAAGATGGGACCAAGTCAGGGAGCGAGAATTTAGGCCATAGATGAAAGGGTGCGTCAGGATGCAGAGATGAGCCTACTGCCTTCAACACGGCAGTGAAAGACTGAAAGTGAAGATTTTGGAGGCGGACGAGAGACCCTTAGGAAATGTTCGCCTAGAGCCTCCAAGAAATCAGTCAGTCACCTCCTAAATAAGGAGCATTAGGGAACCGCGGAAGGAAAGCGGAGAGGTTTGTGAGGAAGCTAATTTTTACCTAGCAATACCACGGCCGCCCTCTCTTCTGCACTGATTGCTGAGCAGCCCTGAGGTGGAAAAGGATCAACTCATAAGGCCTTGAATAAGGTTGCTTTACACTGGTTCAGTAACTTTATTACAACAACCCTGTGACCTCCCTGGAATAGATGTTGCTCACCCTCCCCTGGCCATGAGGAAATCAAGGCTCTGTGGCTACCTGCCTACCAAGACTGTGCATCAGTCAAAGCAAGATCAGACCTCAGTTCTCTTCACTTCACTTTGTTCACTCTAAGCACTTTGGAAGAAAGAGCTGCTTTACACAAATTATCTGCAGCCAAGCAGTTTTTCGAAAAGCTCTCAAGGAGAGCTGCCAATGTGTGCACTGTCAACAGAATCCTGCCTAATAATCTTATTAGTTGAATGAGATTCTTCATCAAATGTGTTACATGGTTAGATGGAGGTCAGTAGCAGATGGTAGATATTGAAAGCAGCTCCTTAAAGCTAAAAGCTGCTGGCAAGAACATATAGAATTTGCAATGATGGATGATACACTATTCAATTTGGGAAGGTGGTTGAGTCTAACAGGGTGACCCAAGGGTCGAGCTCAGGCTTAGTCCTGTTAACATCTCTTAGGATTCTTGCAGCATGTATAACAGAATGCTAATAGAATCTGAAGACACTCATAACTGAGAGGTGATCAAAACATTAACAAGGCAGGGGAAAGAAAGTTAAAGGAATTTGATACAGTTTAAGGTTTAAAGAGAACAGAAAAGGGCAAGGAATTGCACAAGGTTTAAAGTGAAGAGATTTTTCACTAAGAAAGAAATGTAAACATGTTGTAGTAGGGAAGAACGCCTACACTCATGTCTTGGTCTTGGGAAGAGAACCAAAAAGAACCTAGAGAATAATCAGAAGAGCGGTAACAAGTGATAATGCGGTCAGGGCAACTAACTGTCAGCAAAAGGTTCGATTGTGATGACAGTGAAAATTGCAACTGACACGCTATCACTTGCTTAACAACAAAGGGGGAGGAAGATGGATTCATATGTGTGTGCATATATAATGCACACATGCAGAATATACCTGCAAGGACACAGAAGAACATAATAACCTTGTTTACCTGCAATGAAGTAAACTGGTAGATCCAGCCTACAAATTGTTATAGTTAGCCACACATGATTAAGCTTTAAGTATCTTTAGGCAAAATATCAACTCTCCAATTGAGCATAGTCCTCATCATTCTGCAATTTACCTTCTATCCAGCTGACTTCACACATTCATGTCATCTGCCTGGCCCTTAGAGAGAATTTAGGTGGCACTGTCACTCCTGCCCAGCCATGTGTGATACATAGAAACAGATAAACGGGGAGATGTGGTGGAACAATTATTCTGATAAATTGTGCTTTCTGTATCCTTCGCTGTGCCTGTACCTATGCCTTTGCGTCTGTCTTCAACACGAGGCAGGGCAGGTAAATGTCTACTGTGGGTTGAGCACCCACAAAAAGCAAACCAGCCAACATAGTGTCCACTTTTCAATGAAGAAAAATATTTTAAAGAAATTGAAAATTGTTTTCACTTTCATGGTAATATTGTGATGGGTAGTTTTTCACTTATTAAATAATTGCCCACTTTCCTACCCATCCAGTCCCCCTTTACAGAGGCAGCCAAAGTCACCAGTGTATTATGCATTATTTCAAAAGTGGCTATGCATCTAAGTTATTACAGGTATATCATCTTGGGGAAAATGTTGCCCAAAACAAGTCCATTGTTTTCATCCAGGTACTATACAAATGAATTTGAAATGTATGTTTTTTAATGCTGTGAACTGAGGTCACTTTCGATTTATTGTTGGAGTATCACGGAGCTTGCTGTGACCCATGTGGACGTTTCGTTATAATGGTGGCCCCAGGGACCAAGCACTGCCTCACTCTTCCTGCTGTGGGGCAAGTGATGAGACAGGAAGCAAGGAGACCAGCAGTCTAACCAAATATTTCCAACGAGCAGATGGACTGCCTTAGTGCTTTTAATGGTATTCCTCTAATCTGATCACTATTATACCCCTCCCTTCCTGTTGCTGACAAAGAGCCTACAGAAAAGAGCTGGTTTCAAAACTGAAATGGGCTTGATGGTGAAAATGTGCAACCTTCTAATTTCAGTGACCATTTATCTTAGTCAGAGCTAAGCGAATGCAAACCCAATCCATCATATTTGTACCTCCAAGTCTCCTAAACAATCCTGAAGAGACACAGTTGTGTCTGCTTCTCCAAAGTCATTTATCATTTGTAAACAGGGGGAGAGGGAAAGTGGTTTCCTGCATAATTAAAAATCAAGAGTTCCTTACTGTGGATGCCGGGATTCTAACAGCTGCGGGTGTCACTGCTGAGGGGGCTGGAATGGGGGCCAGGGCGTGTGTGAGGACAGGGGCACAGGTGAGATACACATCCCGTCTTTGGTAACCCAAGCAAACGCCAGCCACACTCAGAGGGGTTAGGGGAGAGGGGTCTACCTTATCATCAGGAAGTTACCACGGGACTGGGGACCTCTGTGACCTGGGCCTGAGTGGTCTGGGTGTGTTTAGGAAGCAGGGGCCAGCTCGCTTCTCTCTCCTGCCTCTTCCCGTCAGTGATCTAAGTGGTGTGATTGAGGCGTGCTGAAAGGCGAGCCTGTCACACACACCTCCTCTCCCACTGTCGGCCAGAATGTGGAGATGTGACAGGAAAGGTCGTGACTCCCAGACAGAAGTCTCCCTCTTGATTTTGAGCTGTCACCATGCCGGGTAGCAAGACTTTCTTCCCTTTTTCCAAAGGCTGGGATGCAGACTTTCCCAGGTTCTTCTCTGGCAAACTCTTTCTCCCCAGCTCCAAGTCGGTAGTACATGCTCTTGGCTTCTTAGAACACGGGGCCGCCCTGTGCTAAGAATTTGCCCCTGAAGTCAGGTGGCAGGGGGGTCAATTTGCTGAGGATTCTCACCATCCTGGTTAGTTCCCTTTGCTTCGTCCCTGGGCTGGCTGGCTCACTCCTCACTCACGCACACATGGGCCCCAAGGACACTGCTCGCACCTTCCGGAACAAATCTTTGGCTCTCCTGAAGCCATCCAACCCCTCACTCCCAACACATATCTGCTTAAGTATTTTCCCAGCCATCTTTCACTCACCCACCCCCACTGCTATTCCACTCCGTGTGCCCGGGGCTCAAAGCCCCCAGCGCTGACAAGGGACGTGGACAGCACAGCACAGCTCAGTGGTGGGACTTGGGCACTGTCTGCCCTCACCAGGTGCTGTAGCAAAGGAGTTGCTGCTTCAGCAACAACGAGGCCGCTGCCCCATCTTCCCCGTTAGGAGAAACACCACAAAAATGTGCATTTCCGTTTGTTGCCTCTGCAAAGTAGACTAAGCATCTTAGAGAGTTCTACTTTTAAGCAGTCAGGGGAATAAATGCCATCTAAAGGGTAACGTGGTGGACCGGCTTTGTTTCCATGAACCTGTCCGCTTTTCCCTCACTGAGTAAGGACCAATGACATGAAGATTCATCACCTACTTGGGTTGTGTTATGCAAGACAGGCATTGCTGTAGAAGGACCCTCACCCTTGGCTTTGGGAAAGCCCATCTAACTGAAAGCAAAGCCTAAGCATGATCAGGGAAAATGAGACTCAGTAACTCCCAGGCTTACCTCACACCCAAGGGCTGTTGGGCTGGGTAAACACTGGAGGCCTGGTGTTCAGTTTGTGCCTTGGGCTGTTTGCTAAAACAACATGGTACTGGAATAAAGAATGTTATCATAAGAAAAACAAGAAAAAAATCTAATGGTTTCCAGACTTATGCCTTGGGGGATAATCTGAAATTAGGATAAAATGCCTTGTTTAATGAGAGTGCCAACATTTCTAAAAGGACTTCAGAGAAAATTGGGGTGAAGGCCTATAGGGGAGGACGTTGCTCCAGCAGCAGCAGAGTCTCCAGCACCCGTATCAGTTGTTCATCCACAAAAAGAGTGTCAGGAATTCTATTCCTGCAGGCTTCACCATGCCCTTGGTGTTTTCTCTGGCCTCTCCCTGCCTGCCCTACCTCAGAGAGAAGCCACTTCTCCACCCTCTGTTCCCACTGCACCCAAGCTGCACTCTTGGACCACACAAACCCATTGAAACAGCACAGGCTGCCTTTAATCCTCTCCCGTCCACTCTCATCCAATCCTTTAGCAGCTAGCGGCTTCAGGTAGCACACTCTCTTCAAAGGTACCTCTCACCCTGGCAGGGTGGCTCAGTTAGTTGGAGCGACGTCCCGTGCACCAGAAGATTGAAGTTCTGATTCCCTGTTAGGACACATACCTACCTAGGTTGCAGTTTGATCCCTGGTTGGGGTGCATATAGGAGGCAACTGATTGATGTTCCTCTCTCACATCGATGTTTCTCTCTCTCTCTCTTTTTCTCTCTCTCCCTCTCTAAAATCAATGAACATGTCCTTGGGTGAGGATTTTTTAAAAAGATGCCTCTCACTTGCGTGGTGGGTGCTGTGGAAGGCTAGCACACCTCTGAACCCAATTCTTTGTCACTTCATCCAAACCGAATGAAACCGGAAAAGTCACTGTTTGTGCTGCCTATCACTACCAGACCAATAAATAGAGACAAGGACCTAATCTTTATGGGTGCTTTATTCAGATGCCAGCAATTTGAGAAGGCAGTGGTTGGCAGGGGTGGGGGGGGTTGGGGGGGTGGTTATATACCCTAAAACCCATCTTAACATCTCATCTCAAGCCAACCTTTTTATAAGGAGAAGAAAAGAGTAAAGGGTAGATAAGAGGTCTGGAAAAAGGTTAATAAAAATTTTTTTTAAATGATTAATCAGATAAGAGTTGTGATCCCAGGGATGATTTTCCTAATATTTGTCTGTTGATCAACAATTCTTTATCTCTCGTGGACATTCCCTCCCTGGAACACGAAGGTTGAACTGCTTGTCGGCCTCCTGGAGTCCTGTAGTTCCTGCATTCCAGCCCCTGGAACAACAGCTTTCCATATGCATTAATCACTTAAGCCTATCAACTGTAACCACAGCTCAAATCTCCAACTCTTGAGTTCCCCTATCACTGGCACAGTTTCCCCCCCCATACTAAATATGACAATTTGGGCAATAATAACTTGAGATAATTATGAAAATTCTACCATCAGGGACTATAATAGTGGGAAGTCCACGGAATGTGGGAGAAGGCGTCACAGGGTGACTTACACCGACACCCACCTGGGATCAAACAGTCTATTTGTGTCACAGTGTCAGCCACATACAAATTGTGTACGCAGTTATCAGGTATAGACACTGCTTCTTGTTTCTCAGAGGCCTCACTTTTTGTGGCATCTTTATTTATGAGAACAGAGTCCCATTTGCCACTGAAACCACTTCCAGCTGGTCAGAGACAACACCACCCACCCTACAGAGACAGGCAATTGAGAGATGAATGGACCAGAAAGAGAAATCAAATGGGAGGGGGCGTTGTACTCCAATGACTTTCTAGGCACTAAGCAACCTGTAACAACACTCTCAGTCTTTCATTATGGTTTTTCTGCCATAGTGCATTTAGCCGGAAAACATCTGAAGCCAATTTTCCCCCCAAAAATACCAGATGACAGTTTCACTTGACTTTTTGCTATCACCTGAAGGTTTTCATTTAACATTTAAGACAGCCAGCATTTAGCCCTGCCTTTGAGGTTTTCATTACAAAATGTTACTCCCCCCTCATGCTAGGAGCAGCTTTCAGGGCTCGTCACGTGGACTTGCATCAAGCAAATGCTGAGCTTAAAGTAATTGAGAGGAGGAAAGGTTCAATATTTTTCTTTTATGCTTGAAGGGAATACATTAGTTATTTTTATTTCAAAAAATCAAAGCAAGTGATGGAAAATACACGAAATAGCCACTGGATGCTTTGAAAGCAAAAACAGCCTGGACATCAGATAACTTAATTATGTTATTTAATCATTTTCTAAATAATCAGCAACATACCCCGAACCTGAAAATCTAACATAAATGCGCTTTGCGAGCTGGACACTGAAACTTGACACTAATGAACAGAAGGTGGAAAATTATTTCATGACACAGTATTGGTTTAAACCTGAGAAAATGCCAAAGACCTTCAGAAGTCCCTTCAGACGCTAATTCACCAGAGACAAACAAACAAGCAAACCTTAAGAGCTTCTATGACCCAAGCAAATATCTGTCCCCCAAATTAAGAAGGGCTGACATGTCCTTCCAGGTCATCACCCTGCCTCGAGCCAGAGCAAACACCATTCCAGAGAGAAAGGGTCATCTATTTGTCAAAGCAGGCGAGGTCTCAGCTTTCCCCTGCAGCCTGCACTGCCGTCGACTCCTGCCGTTCACCTAACCTGAATCTTGCTGGGATTCGATTCTGTTCCCTCTTGCTTTATCCTTAGTGAGGACAAAGAATAATCGGCCACCTTCCTACACTAATAATCTGTCATAAACTTAAGACTATATTATGCCTAATAGCAGACCTTTTCCTTTTTCTTTTTTAAATCCTCACTCAAGGGTATGTTTATTGATTTTAGAGAGAGAGGGGGGAGTGCAGGGAGAGAAAGAGAGAGAGAGATGTGAGAAAGAAACATCAGTAGGTTGCTTCCCCTACATGTTCCACCTGGGGGCTGAACTGTACCCTGACTGGGAATTGAACCTGCTACCTTTTGGTGCATGGGACAACACTCCGACCAACTGACCCACCCGGCCCGGGCCAGACCTTTTTCTTGATGAATTATCCTCAGTCCTTTCCCATCTCCTCTCAGGCTTATTTTTTCTTTTAACTTTTTTATCACTCCTATGGCTCTCCTTGAACAGTCTGCATGTGCCCCCTCAGGATGCAGAGTCCGGGCCTGGGTGTAGCATTCCAGCCGTGTGCTGACCGTGCTGATTCAAGTGAAGTCATGCCTAACAGACCCAGCAGAGACACAAGAGGAACAAAGACCAGAGACACCAAGTGCCAACAGACTTCTGGTCTTCGCTTCCAGTCTCATAACAAGTTCCCAAATTTGCTCCACTGTTTTCTGACACTTAAAAACTTTTCTCACAAACTCAACACCTCTCTTTAGCAGCTACTCCCAGACATAGCTGCTTTGAGACTCACAAGACTCAGGTACAGAGCAAGGCAGAAAGGTCTTACCAGCAAAATACCAAAGCTTTGGCCATGTGACCCATCTGGAGACTGTGTCCTGACCCACCAACCACTTCAGCTTCTTGACTCCTGTGAATTTGGTAGTCTCTGCTAGCCGTACCTAGATGACTGACCCATTATTATCTAGATAACAGCCAACTCACCCCAAAGGCACAGCCCTGCCCTCCTCCTCAGCCTTCGCTAGGGTCACAACCATGTATTCCAACTCCATCATTCCACAGATGTGGAAACAGAGGCTCAGAAAAATGTAAAGTACATCTAAATGTGCAGTCCCAACACACCCTGTTCGCTTGGCTCCTGCTGATCCACCCACAACTTGCTCCAGAGTCAATGAATTACTCAGCAATACCTAAATTACGATGTAATTTGCTATGCCGATATTTAGCAGTGTGACCTTCAGCAAAGTGTCTAGGGTTCTCCGGCTCTCTTTCCTCCTGTTTCTCCAGCATGTCGCTTCTCTGGACACCAGCCCAACCCTGTGGACACGTAGCTCAGTGGCCAATGGCTTTGACTGTCAAATTACAAGATCCCTCTTGTCTCTGATTTCAGTTTTCCTTTAAAGAGCTACAATTAAAAAAATAAAGTCAGCTTGCACATATGTAAAAAATAAAAATAAAAAAATAAAGAGCTATTTATTTGAACTCTGTGACTATTAACAGGAAGAACGGCTTCCAGGCAGCATACCTCAGATAGATTGTTTCCTAGAAATAGGAGGGGTCTTTCTCACTCTCTGTTCATTTTATCCTTATCAAAAAAGGGTAAAAAAGATCCTGCTTAATATTCAGAAGTTGTGAATCCTACTCAAACCCCTGCTCCTGTAGCTTAAAACCATTTTGTAGCATTTGAAATATTTTTTTATTCCCACACTATATAAATATTATGTCTGAAATTATTTTCCTTCCTCCCTTCCTTTCATTCTTTTTTTTTAAAGATTTTATTTATTTTTAGAGAGAGGGAAAGGGAGGGAGAAAGAGAGGGAGAGAAACATCAGTGTGTGGTTGCCTCTCGCGTACCCCACACTGGGGGCCTGGCCAGCAGCCCAGGCATGTGCCCTGAACTGGGAATCAAACCGCGACCCTTTGGTTCGCAGGCCGGCACTCAGTCACTGAGCCACACCAGCCAGGGCTCATTCTTCATTTTTTTCCTTTCTTTTCTTTCTTTCCTTCCCTACTCCTGGTTCACATCTCTGCATTATTAATCCCCCCTGAATTCCTATTTTTATCTTCATTTATTTCCCCAGTTTACTGTTTGATATTGAGTCTGAGTCTCCGCTACTCTGGCTATCTTTACCTTTTCCTTTACCTTTACTTTTACCTTTTCCAAATTCCCATTTTAGGGCCCTCTAAGAACTGAATCTGGTTTTATTTTCATTTCACTCCTCACTGATCATTAATACTTCTCCTGAGCATGTTTCTTTTATTTTAATAATTGGTCATAACAGAGGAGAGCTAACTTGACTTTCTTGAGCGGTTTTGTTATAAATATTTTGTATCTTGTTCTAATTCTAGTCTCCCCTCTACAGTCTACGCACATTTTCTACTCACATTCTACTCACCATTTTTTTGTTGGGGAATTATATCTAATCGATTATCAAGAAAATGGAAATATAATACTAAGTGGCTTGCCGTAGGTTCCATTTCTTTCATAATGCCATAAAATTTTATAACACTTAAAAGCCAGTGATCCCTAGGTCATTTATCCTCAAGAAAGAACAAGTTCGTTCTTGTGGAGCAGAATCTATAGCAGATGGAAATCTCGCGTTGTAAGACAGCTACCCTTTATGCACAACATCAGGGCAGCCTGCAAGCGCCCAGCATCCGTGCAGGGCCCCGGTGGTGTGAAGCCCATTAGACAGAGGCAGGTGGGCTCTTAACATTCAGAGGTAAGGACCAGTATTTCAGTAATTCACTTTAGATTCCATGCCAGATGTGCTTTCACAGAGAGATAATGAACCCCTTCAAACAATAGGGAATAACTGAGAAAAGTCATTATGTCACTGTTAAAAAATGTCCTCGATTATCCTGCCCTAGCTGTTACCTAATCTGAGTTTTATTTCTAAAGACTCCTGAGTGGAAAGACTTAAGCACTGCACATACCTAGCTCATGAAGTAATTGCTTTCAATGTACATCAGATAGTGGTAGCAGAATGTGAGCAACTGGGGAATGGAAGGTGGGGGTGAGGTAACCTGGGAATGAAGTAGCAGTTAAAGAAATGATGTTAAAACTACACCCAATTTCACAGAGCTCTTTCTAACACCAGCTGGAGAAAAGGCAAAAATCTGGCAGATGAGGGCTGTTTACAGAACACCAGCTGGCCTGAGGTGACTTCTCCAGAGCCATCTGCCTCCACAGAGGCCCTCACCTGGGCTCTCTGCTGCTTCCTGGGGTGGGGGGGGGGCGCGGTGGGGGAGGCAGGGGGGGCCACGAGCAATACAGAGGCCCACTGACACCCTCCTCTCCAGGCGACCTGTAGCAACCAGTTGTCCAGGTATTAGATTTACCCTCTCAGCCTCAGGCAACTGTGTAACTAACCTCTTCTGATGACCTGCTTTCAAGCCTTCTGCTCCCACTCAGCTCTTGGGAGTTAGCAGTTCTCTTAAACTCCTGACAAAAAGAAGCATTGCAGACAGACATATTTCGCGTCTCTGAAAATTGACCTTCCACGTGCTCCTAATCAAATATCATGCAACCATTTGAAATGGTGGTTATATTTACGGACCAAAAAAGTTGCCACTCAATCATTACATTGAAAATGTAGATAATAAAACATTGAGTTAACAGTGTGCTTAATAAATGTTTATGTGAACATATTTTTGAAGGCATCAGAAGTCCACAAGGGCTCACCTCAACATACTAACTGTGATCCCCCAGTAAGTCCAGCACTGACCTGACCCCACAATAGTTACTGCAATATCACTGACTCTGTTCCCTGTGCTGAGCTTTACATCCCTGTGACTGCTTTTATAACTGGCAATTTGTACTTCTTAATCCTTCCTCCACCTTTTTCACCCAGCCCCTCAACCCCCTCCCTTCCGGCAACCATCGGTTTTTGTTTGTTTATTTATTTGTGTTTTATTATATAAATTATATAACTATTTAATCTCTATGTTGTACACCTGCAATTACTGTAATATTGTGTGTCAACAGTAATAGAACAAGTTTAAAAATTTTTTAAGATCACAAAAAAAGAAAATGTACCATTATCATAAAATATTAGATAATTTCCTCAGGACAGATGGCTGGAAGTAAAATGATTCAATGAAAAGATCTGATTATTTTGAGAGCTACCAATAATAAAAGGTTATAGTACTTAAAAAAAAACAGTCATACTAACTGTGGTCATCCCTGGAGAGTGGAATTACAGGTGATTTTTTTCCTGTTATGCCCCCCCCCTTGATTTCTAATTATTTGATGAATATGTACTACATGTGTCATTTTTTAAATAACAAGAGAAAGAAATTCAGCCCACGTGTGGAGCAATGTTTTTGCCCCTTTTGTACACTGGGTTTTTATGAGACAGCGGTTGTTGAAAGGGGGCATTGCAGCTCCCGAACTCTGGAAGAAATCTCCAGGGCCACGAGAGTTCCTGGAGTGCTCTGTGCCCTGCAGAGGAACAGGGGAGCCTCACACAGAAAACTGAGGCCTTGGAGAACTGGTTACGCGCAGAAGAACCGCAGGAGGCTTAAAGGGGGAAGTCCAAGTAACAAGGCTTTAAAGATTTGTTTAAAGGAAGTAAAAGTACCCTTTTAAAAATATACACATATTGATTTTTAAACTGTTACTACAACCTTTACTTGATGATCAAAAGCAGGTAGAATTTTATTCCTAATCATCATGAAGTTTTTTTTGTATTTCTGCCACCTCTCCCTAATGTAAAACATCTGCTGCCCTTGGACTAGCCTCCAGATCTCCCACTATCCAGGCCCACCCTCCACTCTGACGCCGTGCTTAGCAATATTCTTTCAGTTAGTCTCTCTGTGCTCCCTGGCACCTGTACGACTTGTTTGCTTTCAATAACATAAAGGATTTATGTGGTTATTTAAACTTTAATGAGTGTGTAGCTTCACATCCTAAGAAGATGTTAGTTCACCACCAAGACATCCCGCTAGTTTTCCTCCAAACACCTTTTTCCTTCTTTCATAGTAACAGAGCTCCTGATTTTACCCGGGGCACTTAGCCACCGGTAACAAAGGCCATATTTTCTATCCTCCTTACCGCTAAAATCGGCAATGTGACTGAGTTCCTGCCAATGTGACGTCAGCAAAGGGGCTCTATGCAACTCCCAGGCGGTGCCTTCATTTCTTCCTTGTCTTGGAAATGTTGATGGATGGCTGGTGCTCAAGCAGTCAGCTGGGGCCCCGCGGTGAATGCCACATGCCCAGGAACAGAGAACAACAGCACACAAGTAAACTGGGCCCTGATGGCATCATAAATCTTTCCTAACAGGCTGGGCTGCTTTTATCTAGATTTATCATATGTAAGAAGTAAATTTCTATCCATGTTAAACCATTGTTATTTGGAGGTTTCTTTCATTCACTGATGAACCTAATCCTAACTGGCAAAAACAAAGACCATATTTCCATTTACTCCACAAAGAATCCTGAGCCCCACTGTGTGCTGAGCGCTGTCCTGGCCCTGGAAACACAGTGAACAAGGCAGGTGGAGCCGTCTCCTCTCCTCCTGTCGTGGAGCCTACACTCCAGCTCAGCATCCACACAGCTCCCCTCACAGGGCCACGCACCTAGGAGGGGCTGACCCAGTCAGCCGCAAGCCCTCGTGTTGATCTTTGGGTTTAAAACTGATTTTGTGTTCATAAGTCTGAGAATCTTTGTACAAATAACACTCAAAGGAAAAAAAATCACTACTGCTTTTTAAAAGAAATAAAATATTTAACCAACCTTTCCTTGTTACCATACGCCCCCATCCTTCCCCAAAAGCAGGTAAACACAGGAACAAAGCTTACTGTTGTCTTTTAAATTACAGCACACAAGGAGAGGTGCAGGGAGGCCAGCTGAGCACAACGCATTGCTGGGTGAAACGTGGCCCTCTACGCCTCCGCTTTTTCTCTGTGACGGGGATATGATGGGACTGGTGTGAGGGCTAACTGAGATAATGTCTCACAAATGGTTAATAAATATTAGCTATTTTCAGTTGATAATAAATAGTAACAGCTTTAAAAACATTCATAATCTTTAATTCAGAAATTCCATTTCTGGGATTCTATCCTAAGAAAATAATCCTAAGTATGAGGGGAAATTTGTTGGGGAAAAAAAGCTGATCCCAGAGTCATTTATAATAGGTACAAACTGAAGACTTACTGACCTTTCCCTGCCTCTGTGACTTCCATCCAAGGGTGAGCTGAGGCCCAGCTCTCTGGCCCAAGCTGAGATTTGACAACTCAAGACTGGAAGTTCCGGAAGATGCAGACAGGGTTGGGAAGAGGCTGAGAAGATGAGAACTTAAGTCCAACTTCCTGGCAAGGCAGACTTACAAGAACTGGTTCAAAATGTCAAGTACATCAGGGAAAAGCAGAGCCAGAGAGCCAAAATGAAGTTGACCCCTGCGATCTCAGCCTCCTTGAGGGAACATTCTAGAGTGTAGATCCTGGAGACATGCCCTGAGAATGGGTGGGAAAGGGAAGGACGGACCCTCCGCAGAGCATCTCAGGCACAGCTGGCGGGTAGGCCGGGAGATGCCGGGTCCTGAATAGAAACAAAATGACTGTCCATCATGAGAGGAGTGGCTAAATAAATTATTGAATAACACGGTAAAATATTATGTAACCATTACAAAGGCTGATTAGAAAGACTATGGTAATTGGAAAAAAAATACTTGACTGTTACCAAGTACATAGCTTATGTACATATAGCATGTGGACAGGGCAACAGTGTGGCAACTGCAGGTAGAGAGGGTGTAAGGGGACTAAATGGTAATGGAAAAAACACAATAAAAATTATAAGTAATAAATAAACAAACAGATACGAAGATAAGTGGTTGCAATCCCCATACATCTATACCAGATATAATAAGGCTCAGACCACAGGAAAATAAGAACAAAAAAATTATAGCTAAATCAAGGGGTCATGCATGATTGCTACGGGGTTACTGGGAACATTATGCTACAAAACTTCATGGAGGTGTGTTCTAAGTATAATAAATAGGATATGCTACCCAACAATATTAATATTATTATGATCTATGACAGAACAGCACTGTCCAATAGAAATATAAGGTAACCCACAAATGTGAGCCATCTACATATTTATACATTTTCTAATAAAAAGTAAAAATAAATAGAAAAAAATACTGGATTATTGTCAAGTACATAGGATTATGTACATATAGTATGTTTGGTATATACTTATATACATATGTGTATACATAAATATATATAAGTACATATTATATTTATATGTATGTGTACATATACATTTATATGTAAGTGTTCATATATACTTGCATATACATTTGGTGGTAGGTACTTATATATAAGTATATATGTATGTTTATATATCATACATACATATGTATACATGTATATGATACCAACTATGGCATATGCACAGAAAAAATACTTGGAGGAATCACATCAAAAGATAACAATTATTTGATTAGAAGAGTAAAATAATGGTAATTTGCCTTTTCTCTCTATCTGTTGTTTTATTTAATGTGTAGGTTTTTAATAACTTTTATATTTAAAAACTTGGGTGTGAGGACAAAAAAATAGGCCTATAATCTAAATGGTATAGTGCTACTCTTCCAGAAATTTGTTTCTCAAGAATAAAATATGTGAGTCTTAGGCAATGAGCCATATTTTCAGCCTCCTAAATCCTTTCCTCCAAAACATCAACTGATGAGATTCCAGAGAAAGAATGTTCCTCCTTTGGACTAGTTTTGGCTCTTTGG